>CAUYLG010023477.1:0-54435 GCA_963573385.1 Cacajao melanocephalus | reverse complement strand
GCCACCATGCCTGGCTAATTTTTTTTTTTTTTTGAGATAGAGTGTCACTCTGTCACCCAGGCTGGAGTGGAATGGCGCGATCTCAGCTCACTGCAACCTCTGCCTCCCAGGTTCAAGCAATTCTCCAGCCTCAGCCTCTCAAGTAGCTGAGATTACAGGCGCTGCCACCACGCCCGGCTAACTTAACATACATATATACATATATATATTACACACATACATATATATATGTATATGTATATGTATGTATGTATGTATATATATATGCATATGTATGTGTGTGTATATATGTATGTATGTATGTTATATATACGCCCGGACTATATATATATATATATATATAGTATGTATGTATGTATATATATATGTATGTATGTATTTTTAGCAGAGACAGGGTTTCACCATATTGGCCTGGCTTGTCTCAAACTCCTGACCTTGTGATCCACCCTCCTCCACCTCCAAAAGTGTTGGGATTACAGGCATGAGCCAACAGTGCCTGGCCTAATTTTGGTATTTTTAATAGAGACCAGGTTTCACTCTGTTGCCCAGGCTAGTCTCCAAACTCCTGACTTCAAATGATTCTCCCACCTCACCTTCCCAAAGTACTGGAATTACAAATGTGAGCCACTGTGTCCAGCCTCAAAAATACATTTAAGAGAAGCGAAATAACTTATAAGATTGCTCTAAACTGGTAGTGAGATTGATATTCAAATGATATCTAGACAAATATTAAATAACAATACACATTTTAAATTTAAAAATGAGCAATTGCAGAATAAATTGCACTCAATTTTTTAATGTTTTAATTAAAATATACATATTTCAAATTAAATGATAAGAGCATGGCACAAAATACCAAAGTCAAAGTAAACAGCTATTTAATTGACCACATGAACTGGCTTCCTGTTGCTTTGAGAACATAAAACGGTTAAAGTGGACTTTGATAAACTTGTACATTCCATTTGAAATGACAATATTGTGGTTAATGCAAAGCCACAATGTCCATTGGCTTCTGTAGGTCATTTTACAAATAAAAACTATTGGTCTCTCAGCAAAACGTAGATGGTACAGTGAAAATAGATCAAAACTCCCTTTGTGTCACTGGCTGAGGCAGGAACTTCTGAGATTCTCCTCCAAAGGTCTTATGAAGTATTTGGCTGGAATTGCAAAATCATAGCCAGGGATCTGGCAACAATTCAAAATAGCTTTACAACGGATTATATGTTGGAACCAGGCTAAATTTTTTGAAAGATTGTTTTTCGATCCTGAGATATGCTCAGTCACTTTAATCTAGTCTCTATGTCTTAGAATTTGATTGCTGTGGTTGTTGCCACTTCATTACAAATGAGAAAAGTATTCAGTCATGCTGAATGAGGACATTTATATGTAAATAGAAGATGTTTTGCTTTGGCAATACTGCTATTCCTGGGATTGAAGTGTATATGATTTTCCAAGTGCTACACTAGCCACTAAAAACAAAAAAAATCAAAAATCATGATTTAAAAAGAACCAAAAACACTATGTATTTTGATTACCAATGTCTTTTCAATTTACATTCCATAGTTAGTGTTTGGAAAGGAACAAAAGGATTAGAAGCAGCCTGTCTTATATACATGATTCCATATGTTCTTCCAACCCATTATTTTACAATTATTATTTAAAGACAAGTGTCTTCATCAAAATATTTCACCAAGCATATCTTGTCAACAATCTCAGTGTTTAATTAAGCTATTTTTCTAAAACAACATGATAAACCTTGTCTAATTTTGCAAATTAACTCAAAGCCTGATCTAACAACCTAACCAGAAATGATAGAAGTTAAAAGTGATATGGATAAGAATTATTCGACTCTGATTTAAAAATTAAATTATAGGTCATTACAGATCTCAAGCTCATCATATTCACTCAATTTATTTGAATATTCAATTAGTATTTTCCATGTTGAAGGCAAGATAATGTGTGCTAGGAAGAAAATAAAAAAGCCTGAGACATGGTCATACTTTCAGATAACTTTCAAACCAATGGAGGAAACAAACAAGTAAGTTCTAGAAGATGAATAGTTTTAGTCTCTACGTAGTTCTCCAAACACCATCTGTGACTCATTCTTATATACATCATTTAGACCTCAAATGTACTTTCATAGGAAGCAAATATTTCAAATTTCTGTCAAATATTTTCTCTTCAAGAGTTATTTTAACCACTCATGACAAATTTTGTTTTAAAACTTCTTAGAATAATATAAAATATCTATTATCAAAATATAAGTATTCAAATGACCATTTGCAGCTGAAATTTTAAAGTATTGGGATTCTTTTTTTTGTTTGGTTGAGATGGAGTTTCACTCTTGTCGCCCAGGCTCATGGAGTGCAGTGGCATGATCTCACCACACTGCAACCTCCACCTCCCTGGTTCAAGCAATTCTCTTGCTTCAGCCTCCTGAGTAGCTGGGATTATAGGCACGCACCACTACGCCCAGCTAATTTTTGCATTTTTTGTACAGACCGGGTTTCACCATGTTGGTCAGGCTGGTCTCAAACTCCTGACCTCATGGTCTACCCGCCTCGGCCTCCCAAAGTACTGGGATTACAGACATAAGCCATTGCACCCAGCCCAATATTGGGATTCTAATGGAGTCTATGACCAAGATATACATCATTATTCAATGAAAATATTCTATATTGTATTCTCTTACTAATAAGTTCCTTTTTGTACTTTCAGGGTCTCAATCCTTACTTTGTTTACATAATAGAGAAAACATATACATATATATATACACACACATATAAACATATATATACACACACACACATATACACATATACATATATACACATATATATATAATATGTATATAATAAGTTCCTTTTTGTACTTTCAGGGTCTCAATCCTCACTTTGTTTACGTAATAGAGAAAACATATATATATACACACATACACATATATACATACATATACACACACATATATACATATATACGTATATATATACACATATATATACACACATATATATATGTGTATATATATATACGTGTGTATTTATATACGTATATATATGTATATATATATATATGTTTTCTCTATTATGTAAACAAAGTAAGAATTGAGAATATACACACATATATATGTGTATATATATATACGTGTGTATTTATATACGTATATATATATGTGTGTGTGTGTATATATATATATATATGTTTTCTCTATTATGTAAACAAAGTAAGGATTGAGACCCTGAAAGTACAAAAAGGAACTTATATATATATATATATAGTTTTTTTAAGACATGGTCTTGCTCTGTCCCCAGGCTGGAATGCAGTGGTGATCTCAGCACAAATGCAACCTCTGCCTCCCAGGCTCAAGGGATTCTCCCACCTCAGACTAACGGAGTGGCTGGGACTATAGGCGGACACCACCGCTCCCAGCTAATTTTTGTATTTTTGGCAGAGACAGAGTTTTGCCATGTTGGCCAGGCTGGCCTCAAGTGATCTACCTGCCTTGGCCTTCCAAAGTGCTGAGATTACAGGAATGATCCACCATGCCTAGTAGGAAAATAATATTTATCACACTTAATTATTAGGTACTTCATACTACTTAAAAATAACGTTTAATGAACACTTTTGGAGGAGACATAGCGAGATCTTGTTTTTGAAAAAACAAAACAAAATGAAACTTAACAAAAAGCATCTCAAATCACATGAAGCAAGAGGTAGCATTGACATGGCTGATTTTCCTAAAATTTACAAAATATCAGATAATGCATGCAATAAACTATTTATTTTAAAGAGGGTTAATACATCTTTGACTTTCGTATTTGATGATTTCTATAGGAATGATAACTTCATTGGGGTGCAATTACAAAAAGAATTAGTTTGCATGGTTGAATGAGAGATCTCCTCACTGGACTGCTTAAGGGCAAAGACTGTATCTTTTCAAATTTGGATATCCAGTACCAGGCAGTATGTCTTTCACATGGTGAGCAGTCTGTAGTTGAATAAATGAACAAATAAACCAATCAAAACAAATCAATGAAGAAAAGTCTTACTGAAACTGTAGCAACCAAGGCAATCAAGACTGCAGCTGTTTAGGATTCAAAAACGTCACCCAGTTGGGCACAAAGTTATCACTGACTACATATTTAAGTTTTTGTTTGTTTGTTTTGAGATGGAGTTTCGCTCTTGTTGCCCAGGCTGGAGTGCAATGGTGCAGTCTTGGCTCACTGCAACCTCCGTCTTCCAGGTTCAAGTGATTCTCCTGCCTCAGCCTCCTGAGTAGCTGGGATTACAGGCATGCGCCACTATGCCTGGCTAATTTTTTATTTTTAGTAGTGATGGGGTTTCTCCACGTTGGTCCGCTGATCTCAAACTCCCGACCTCAGGTGATCCGCCCACCTTGGCCTCCCAAAGTGTTGGGATTACAGGCGTGAGCCACTGCGCCCAGCCATATTTAAGTTTGGAAACAATGTTTTATGATTATTCAGCTGCACTTATGATAGTGCCAAAATGATGAAGTTAAAATGAATTGAGACAAATAATTCACTATACTAGAACAGAAAGAAATGTTTTTTAAAGACAAATTATATAGACTATGACAAATTATACTCCCTCTTCAAACCTCAGTCTTTTCATCTGCCAAATGGAAACAATAATAACGTACCATCTTCATCAATGGCTTTATCAAATTATACACATACACACAACAACTTAAGCTTGACAAATGAAAGGGCTATATAATTATAATTAATATTCAATTTACCTCCTCAGAACATCAGAAACTAGTTCCCTATTCTTGCATAATATATAATTAGGATACTTATTAAGAATTTAGTTCTGTTGAACAGCATAATGGCTCAGAATTTATTTATTTATAAAAATAGATGTAGCTAGAGGTAACTAATAGGCTTGTTAAAGAGTACCTAGTTACACAGTGGTAGAAGGCGATGCATATTAACAAAGCTACAAGACAACAATCTGCTTTCTAGAAAGAAAAGTAAGGAAAAAGGAAAGAAGGAGTAACAGTTGCTAGCATTTAGCAAAAGCCTGTGATGTGCCTAACCCTTTGCTGATACATTTCATTTCCTTTAACCCTCACAACCACCCTACCTTATCATTAATTTTAGAGAAGAAATTGATGCTTAGAGAAGTTAAGCTATTGGTCCAAGATCACGTGATCAATAAGAGCTTATTCAAACCCAAGAATGTGGAATACATTGCACTCTGCCACTAAGAAATTAAAGAGGTGGAATAAAAACCAAAACATGTAAATTATTTCCTTCATTGTTATAACCTGGGGTTTCTTTGGTGATTTAAAAAAATAATTTAATTGGAACTCTGAGCCCATTTTACTGGGTTTCTGAGCTTTAACATTCTCAAAAGTAACATTTTTTAAAAAAATTTTTGATTAGAAACGGTCTTTAAGAAATCATACATGTATGTATTAACTGCTTCTGGAAGTGAAAGAACATCATTTCAAAGTGTTTCCCCAAACCACATATTGGTTTGCCAAAGTGTAAAAATCAAGTACTATTAAAAGTTCTCCCTATCCCACTCCCACTTCTCTTAACCCTCAACCCCTCACCAAACCTCACAGTCCAAGGCAACCACTTTCAGTTCTTTCTTTTAGTAATTGAATACTTTCTTATACCTTATTAAGAAGAATACACATTGGTATCCCCATTCATCCAATATAGGTATATCAAAATTTTCACTTAAATCAATAATTGTTATTTACTGTGTTATGACTACATAAATATTGTTTACTACTGAGCCAAGTGGTGTATTTTGATTATGTTTTCTCTCTCACTTACCTTTTTGTTTTTCCTGGAATTGTTCAATTCCTTGATATTACATTGGTTTAATTTTCTATGTATTGATAGCTATTTTTTCCCCAAATGGCATAACACATTTGGAAAATGCCTCTCAATTTTTCTAAAGATGTATGCACATCAAATAATCTATTACTTTTGTACTTTTTTCTTGAAGTTCTCTTTTCCAAAGCCTTCCATTTCAATCTTGACTGGTTATTCTCTCTAAAGCTAATACACTCATTCATCATTCTTTCCTTCACCATTCTCTTGAGTTGGTGATATGGTTTGGCTGTGTCCCCACCAAAATCTCATCTTGAATTCCCACATGTTGTAGGAGGGACCCAGTAGGAGGTAGTTGAATCATGGGGGCAGGTCTTTCCCATGCTGTTCTTGTGCTAGTGAATAAGTCTCATAAGATCTGATGGTTTTATACGGGGGAGTTTCCCTACACAAGCTCTCTCTTTGCCTCCCACCATCCATATAAGACCTGACTTGCTCTTCCTTGCCTTCTGCCATGACTGTGAGGCCTCCCTAGCCACGTGGAACTGTTAGTCCATTAAACCTCTTTTTCTGTGTAAATTACCCAGTCTTGGGTATGTCTTTATCAGCAGAATGACAACAGACTAATATAGTTGGATTGTTTTCCAGATCTCATGCCTACTTATTTTTTGGTTGACTTTGTGGCTCTACTTTGCTCTCTTGTATTCTTTCATTATGATTCTGATAGGTTTCTGTAGAGAGGACAGAAAATCACATGTGTTCAATCTGCTATATTTACAAGAAATCCCTAACTCACATTTTCTTCAGTCTGTTTATATTGAGGTAGCCTTTGTTAATGGGAGTAGACTTGTCTTTATTGATTTTTTTTTAAATAAAAGGCATAGTGACTATAACTGCAATTTAAAATTATTAGCACCAGCAATTAACATCTAACTGGATAGATTATGTATATAATTTGATCATTATGGTTACTTGCTATGCAGTGATATACTTTGCCAGTGGTCTGCAGTTGGCTGAAGTAAAGACAAAGAATTTCAGGCTATTTTTCAGAGTCTATATAGAGAATCGAAATATATGTGGCTAAAAGCAAGCTCTAGCTAATTTTTTCTTTATGATATATGTTTTTGTCTTCAATGCATAAAGCTTTTGTTGTGATCAGTGGCTGTTTTCTTCATTAAAGATATATAGCAGAATCAATTTTCTCATAAAAAATGTAGTATCATGTATATTTACAAGTTAGTTATAATTTTTGATCAAAAAATTAAGTAGGGATCCAGATATGAAATAAGAATATAAAGAGTTAAAAAAAAAAAAACTAGACATATCAAGATAAAAGACAAGAATCTTCAGTGTAAGAAAAGGCTTTTAGTTTCTAGAGGTAAAAGTTTGGGAGAGAATTATTCTCCCTATGATGAGCAGTGGAAAAAAAAATTAATTTAAGACTTTTCCCACCAAAAATAACATTAGAGTGAGTCTACTCTATATGGGGCAAGAGAGGGGTATGAAAGAAGAATGTTAAAATAACGACTTTCTAAGTAAATCTACCAAGTTCTTATAGGTACCTGGAATTATACAAAGAAATAATGTAGCTTGTCTTAAGAGCTGACAATCTAAGACAGTAATAACACACATGGAGTAGAGGATACTGAAGTCATTAAATGAGAAAAGACATTTACACTATAGTACTTGCAATTCTGTTTACTTTGGCCTCATTCTGAATTTTTATAATAATATATTAAAACCGAGTTTTTATTTTAATTTTGTTTAATTAATTAATTAATTTGAGATGAAGTCTTGCTCTTGTCACTCAGGCTGGAGTGGAGTGGCACAATCTCAGCTAACTGCAACCTCCACCTCCCAGGTTCAAGTGATTCTTGTGCCTCAGCCTCCCAAGTAGCTGGGATTACAGGTGTGCGCCACCACACCCAGCTATTTTTTGTGTCTTTAGTAGAGACAGAGTTTCACCATGTTGGCCAGGCTGGTCTTGAACTCCTGACCTCAGGTGATCCACCTGCCTTGGCTTCCCAAAGTGATGGGATTACAGGTGTGAGCCACTACACCTGGCTAAAACCAACTTTTTAAAAATTACATTATTCATTACATCACATATGAAAAAACCAGTCACATACATAGTATGCCTTTGACAGTATGACATGTAACTTTAATTAGTAAGATTACTTTAACATTTAATTTTAAAGCAACCAATGCATAAAGATACATATTTTAGTAGTCATGAAAAAGAGAGAAGGTAAAAAAAATATCAACTTGGAAAAAATGTAATGTATAGAAGTCTGAGGAGAGAAAACCTTCTCAGCTTTATGATATGTAATAAGGTTTTTTTTTTCTTCCTTTCATTCTTCATGGTTCAGTATAAGAGAAATCATTAATTCTTCTTTAGCTTAAATTTTGCAATGGTAGAGTATTTCTTTTGGATACAAAGGGAAGAGACCAGAAACTTGCCACCAAGTAATCTGTGTTTAGTAATCATTGTAGCCATAATTACAATTGTTGAGTCAAATAACCATAATCACAGTTGTCCAGTGAACCAGATTATGACTGTGTTTATTGTCTTTCTTGTCAGGGTGTCTCTTTTGTCCATTTCCCGTTGTTTGAAATGACTGCACCAACAAAGTTTTGGGAGTTGTTTTGCCTTTATTTTGTTGACTAGCATGAGCTAATTGTGAGATCAGCATTGTGGGTTTTTAAATTACTGAAATCCATAACTTAATAAAAGATGCACAATCTAGTCTCTGTCTGAATGACCACTTAGAATGTTTTCTTTCCAGGCTTAACATAAGTATTCACCATGCTTCTTCTACCCTATTTTGGGTGTATGATAAGCAATGTTCAACCCTGATAGTTCTCAGTGTTGAATTGGGTCTGTCATCCAGTGTTGTTGAATAGACGTCATCTCTTTCCAAGGTTCCTAATATGCATATCCAATGGGAAGTTGTAATATCCACCACATAAAGACACTGGGCTTTTTAAAGTTTTATTGTGGACTCCCACATTCAGTTAAAATGTGTAAGGGCACTAAAGACCTTCTGTGGTGGACAGACTTTAGGGTAGCCCCTATGATTTCTTCCTCCTGGTATGTATGCCCTTGTATAATCTTAAGTGTGAGCGTAATCTTAAGTGTGAGTCAATTGCTTCTAAGAGAATATGGCAAGGGTGATGAGAATCACTCTTGAGGTTACAGTACATTATATGAGATTCCATCTTGGTAACCCACTCTAGACACTTTTCTTACTGGCTTGATGAAGTAAGCAAACACATGGCTTGGCACTGTTGGCAGCCTCTGGAAACTGAGAGCAGCCTCCAGCTGACAGAGAGCAAAAATACAGGGCCTTCAGTCTTACAATTGCAAAGTAATGAATTCTACTAACAACTCGAGTGATGATCTCAGAAGTGAATTCTTCCCCAATCAAACCTCCAGATAAAGTTGCAGCTCAGCCAATGTGTGGATTTCATCCTGTGAAATCCAGAATGAAATCACATCCAGCCAACATGCTGAGTTTATTCCAGCAACTAAGCCATGCTGGAGATAATAAGTGTGGGTTGTTTTAATGTTTTAAATTTGTGTTAATTATTATACAACAATAGAAAACTAATAAACCTTTACTCCAGCAGTGGATGAAACAAAAAGAATTTTTAAAAATTGAAGTATAGAAATCCTATTTTTTATGGCACTAGTGCAAGGTAGGGGTTCAAGGGGGCCTTGATGAACTAGAGTTCAGAGAAAGGCAAGCTCTTTGCAGGTGGTGGCCTCCATATGGATAGCGACACAGTTTGGATGTTTGTTCCCACCCAAATCTTATGTTGAAATGTAATTCCCAATGTTGGAAGTGTGGCCTGTTAGGAGGTATTTGGGTCATGGAGGCAAATTCCTCATGGCCTGGTGCTCTTGAGTGAGCTCTCATGAGATCTCATTGTTTAAAGTGTACAGCACCTCCCCCACTCTCCCCTGCTCCTGCTCTGGCCATGTGACATGCCTGCTCCTGCTTCACCTCCTGCCATGAGTAAAAGCTCCCTGGCGGGTGCTGTAGCTCACACCTGTAATCCCAGTACTTTGAGAGGCCAACGAGGGCAGATCATGAGGTCAGGAGTTTGAGACCATCCTGGCCAACATGGTGAAACCCCATGTCTACTAAAAATACAATAATTAGCCAGGCATGGTGGCATGCACCTGTAATCACAGATACTCAGGAGGCTGAGGCAGGAGAATTGATTGAACCCAGGAGGTGGAGGTTGCAGTGAGCCAAGATTGTGCCACTGCACTGTAGCCTGTATGACAGAGCAAGACTCCATCTCAAAAAACCAGCCAAACAAACAAAACTCCCTGAAGCCTCCCCAAAAGGCAGACAGATGCCAGTGTGACACATCCCACATAGCCTGCAGAACTGTGAGCCAGTTAAACCTCTTTTCTTTATAAATTACCCAGTCTCAGGCATTCGTTTATAGCAATGCAAGAGCGGCCTAATACAGAGAAGGTACATGATCTGTGTGGGGGTGAGTGGAGAAGCAGGCCTGCCACATCTTGGGATACCTTTCAGGGTCAAGATGATGTCAGTATGGGGGAGGTACTCTAATGCTACTCAACTAAAATATACTGTGCAATAATTGTTGGACCTTTTCAATATTCTGGTATCCTATTGATGATGTTAATAAATTACATGACCTTATATTTATATAGTAATAGAAAAAACACTCTCACATATGTCATCCAATTTTACAGATGACAAATCTAAGGCATAAAGATGGTAAGTGGCATGCCGAAGCTCACGTAACCACTTGTAAGTGACAGAGCTAAGACTTGAACCCTGAGCTGCAGAGCCCAAGTCTAGGTCTCTTCCTACCAAAGCACAGCTGTCTGCATGTGTCAGTATTCTGGTATATTGATTGTATTCTCTCTATCAATTTAGGGCTTCTATTTTATCCTGAGGTTCTATTATAACTGCAAAGGTCCATGTTGGCACTGCTTTTGCTTAGTGTTACAGGTTGAGGTCCCTAGAAAGCAGACTCTCAGAGAACGTCATGCAAGAAAAGCACTGAGGCATGCCTTCAGAATCAGCATTGTGGGGGAAGGAAGGAACGAAGGAAGCAGTATTGGGCAGAGGGAGAAGTTAGCTGAAATGCAGTTATGAAAAAGTGTCAGCTGACCTCACAGGCGTCTCTGAAGCTAGGACGCTTTTGGAAGTTGTGATCTAGGGCAAAGGCTGAGACTTTATCCCCTACATCCTCCAGTCATTTGATGCAGACTGTTCCTGTAAAGGAAGCGTTAACTTGGCTATGGCAGCTCTCTTAATTTCTGGAGAAGGCTGTAAGCCAACAACTTTCTGGAAGCTTGGAATAAATTTTTCCATCCTGAAGGGGAATCTGGTCTCTACAGTAAAACCTCTACTCTATTGGCTGCCATAGATGTTATAACGCCTTGATGATCCACCATACCTGGGATCATCTTTGATTCTTTGATCCACCTTGTCCCCTGCTATTACATTTCTATCCAAGGATTCTCTATATCGTATAGATAACAGACTTGACTAAAAGGAGTTAAGAAGGAAGCTATAACACTAAGTGCAAATGTTGGCACTGAGGAAAAGGTGATATGTAGGCTGGTGGCTTGTTGAAGGAAGTGTGCCATGCCAAGTGGTGACCCACAAAGCATTAGTCTGACTGACAGAACTTTTAAAACAATTAGAATTGGTTAGCAATGATTTAAAATATCAAGACTTCATTTTTTAAAATGTCCAAATCACCAGTTACTCTTAAAGAATTGGAATAGACAACAGACCTGCAGTCTTTTGGCAACAGTCTAGTGACAGCTTCTTTCCTTAAATGGGCATGGGCTGATTACTCACTTATCTTGCCTGCTTCTTTCATATAGATATTTGAGATCGTCAGTGCTTACTGCAAGAGTTGAGGGGAAGATCTAGAAAGGAGCTGCTAAGAGAGCTGTGCATGCTCAGGCACACACAGAATAGTACATCCTTAAGCCTGTGGTTCTTGACTTCTGCTGCAGGTTAGACTCATCACTCAAAACTCTTTTTGGAAGCTCTTAGAAATTCCAAAGCCAGGCCAAGCATGGTGGCTTACGCCTGTACTCCCAGCACTTTGAGAGGCCGAGGCATGTGGATCACAAGGTCAGGAGTTCAAGACCAACCTGGCCAAGATGGTGAAACCCCATCTCTACTAAAAATACAAAAAAATTAGCCGGGGGCAGTGGCAGGCACCTATAATCTCAGCTACTCAGGAGACTGAGGTAGGAGACTCTCTTAAACTTGGGAGGGGGATGTTGCAGTGAGCCAAGATTGTGCCACTGCACTCCAGTTGGGTGACAGAGTTAGAGTCTGTCTCAAAAAAAAAAGAATCTAATGCCAGTGGGACACCATGGCTCATGCCTGTAATCCCAGCACTTTGAAAGGCCAAGGCAAGTGGATCACTTGAGGTCAGGAGTTTGAGACCAGCCTGGCCAACATGGTGAAACCTGTCTCTACTAAAAATACAAAAATTAGCCAGGTGTGGTAGCAGGTACCTGTAATCCCAGCTACCCAGAAGGCTGAGGCAGGAGAATCCCTTGAACTTGGGAGGCAGAGGTTGCAGTGAGCCAAATTTGTTCCACTGCACTCCAGCCCGGGCAACAGAGTGAGACTCTGTCTAGAAAAAAAAGAAAAAGAAAAAAAATCCAATGCCGAGGTCACATGCCAGACCAATTAAATCAATATCCGAGCCAAGAAATTATGAAACCTTTCCAAGAAAGTATGGAATTACAGCCAAGGTTTAGGATCACTGAAACTAAAAGGAGAAACCAAAGAATGTGACGGCTATGGATCAAGATTATTAAACTAAACCCACAGCAACTGAGTAATGAAGACCAGATAGCACCCATAGAGATGACATTATAATGCTTTTTGGAGATTGGGTAGGGCATGGTGTAATTAAGGCTTTTTTCAGTTTTCTCTGCTATGGAACACTTAGCAGTTTAAAACAGAAACAAATCTTAAAGGAAAGAAAAACAAAATTGGCAACCTGAGAGTGACTTGAAACTGAAGTTCTGATGTAGACTCAGCTGAGTTTAGGTTCAGTAGTTCTCACCTTATTAAAACCTGCAGTACAGAACTAATAGGCAATGCACTGACTTCCTAATAACAGGACTCCTAGTTATTTCCCAACAATTAAGGAGAAATAATAGAAAAAATAGTTTACATTTTTTTTTCTTATTCCCTATTTTATTTAGTTTTAACTATAGCTACATCGCTTAACCTTCCGTGTGTTTGTGTAGAAATATTATATTCTTTTTTTTTTTGAGGTGAAGTCTCACTCTGTCACCCAGGCTGGAGTGCAATGGCATGATCTTGGCGGACTGTAACATCCGCCTCCTGGGTTCAAGCGATTCTCTTGCCTTAGCCTCCCAAGTAGCTGGGACTACAGGCACCTGCCATCACGCCTGGGTAATTGTTGTATTTTTAGTAGAGATGGGTTTTCACCATGTTGGTCAGGCTGGTCTCGAACTCCCGACCTCAGGCAATCCGTCTGCCTCGAGCTCTCAAAATGCTGGGATTACAGGCGTGAGCCACCACGCCTAGCCTTCATTCTTTATGTCAGTAAGTATCCTAAATTAAGCAGGCTTTTGGAAAAATAGTCTTAGTTTTGCAAACAAATGTGATTTTCCAAATAACAAGTATCTTTGAAATTGTTATGTCTGTCTAATAATTTGTGTTTTGGGTGTCTTCCTAGGAATCTGGTTTGTTCTTTGGTGGCTCTAAAGTCTGTGGCATTGAAAACCACACCAAATCCACCTGTGGAGTGATCTAAATTTCTGGAGCAAGAAATTTCAATTAGTACTTTTCCATTAGGATTACTGAAATAATTAAAGACAAATTCAAACACACACACACACACACACACACACACACACACACACTCACACTCAACATAGTAGCCAGTTAAAGAGAAAGCTCAGATGAACTTTGATCTCCACAAATTCCAACCCAAAGATGCAGAGTTTGGCCAGAATCAGCCCAGTCACTAACCAATTGAAAAACCATTTGATTGCTCTACATTCAAGTTTCTGTGAAAGATTCAAGCTATTAATACTGAATTAGCAGAATCTGCTACCTTCAAACACAAAAGATTGTTTGCTTATGTCCACATCTTATTTGAGAAGCTAACAGTATTCCTTGTTTGGAAGGAAACCTGACCAGAACCTCCCAAAGAAATCTTCCAGTCCTCTTCCATTTACTAACTGCTTTGGGCTATGCAAATGCACGCATGTGCACAGCCAACATAAATTATGGCTAACAATTTGTCACTATTGTTTTATTAACAAATACAATTCAAAGTAGAATAATTAAATAGGGACACATAGTAAAATAAACATTCCAGTGACCTTTTAAACTGAAAAGTTCTGCTTTACAAACAAAAAAGACAACAATACAATTACATGATAGTGCTAGTACAGACTTACCGAATATGTGATGAAGCCTTGACCAGCCGGCAAGTCGTCCCATCTCTTCCATCCCAGAAAAGAGTGAAAAGAACAGGACAGCTGTAGTGTCCTGACTTTGAGACTCACTGGTGAATGGAGTGACAGATGTAGAGCTAGTGCCCCAAAGTGGGCAGGACCTGATTCCCAACAGACAAAAGAGGGTGACAGTCTCTGAGTCCCATTTACTTCAATAAAAAGAAATTTTTTAAAAGCCAGCTGTCTTTTTTTATACATAAGATACTGGTACAAGGCCATATTTACTGATTAGGTCTCAGAACACCATCTTGCCTGATAATCCATACAAAATGCCAACAGTTTTTCCCTAACTCATTAGTATTACCTCTTTATTCTTTCCATACTAGGTATATGTTATATGCTATTGGTCTTTCTAGAGCTTTAGTACATATCTGAAATAATAAGGGCTGCTCTAAGTTTTTCTTAGGTTTACTCAACAAAAATCTGAAACGTTAAAATTTTAATCTCCAATATATTTCATATCTGTTACACATACCTTTTTATAATAAACCAAAGATGCTTAGTTTTATTTAATATTCGTTTATTGTAACTCTCTACTACCTAAAGTAGCAAATATGTTTAATAACACATATTCTCTTCTCTACCATATGTGGTGATGGTATCTTCCTGCATTTTTGCTCTTCTACCCAGGGACAGTAAATGTCTAGAAATCGGGTACCTGTTGCTTATGTTTCTCCAAAGGAGGTGCTCAATAAATAGAATAAGTCACATATATTATCTAAGTAGGTCTTCAGAGTCCTCTTTTGGAGTTCACTGGGGGTAATATCCCTATTTTATAAATAAGCAAACTGAGGCTTAGGCAGACTAAGTGATCTATCTAACCTATTATGGAAAATTAATGGAATTGTAAGTACAAACTAGTTTTCCCAATTTATAAGTTGGCAGTCATTTCATTATCTCATATTGCTTCTCCTAATTTATGAAAAAACCTGGCAATTGTATTTAAAAATATTTTCGGCTGGCCGGGCACAGTGGCTCATGCCTGTAATCCCAGCACTTTGGGAGGCCAAGGTGGGTGGATCATGAGGTCAAGAGATCGAGACCATGGTGAAACCCCGTCTCTACTAAAAAATACAAAAATTAGCTGGGCGTGGTGGTGTGTGTCTGTGGTCCCAGCTACACGGGAGGCTGAGGCAGGAGAATTGCCTGAACCTAGGAAGGGGAGGTTGCAGTGAGCAGAGATCAAGCCACTGCACTCCAGCCTGGAGCCTGGTGACAGAGCAACACTCTGCCACCAAAAAAATAAAATAAAATAAAATAAAAAATAAATATATATACACACACACACACACACACACACACACACATATATACATATATATATACACACACACATATTTTCGGCTTAACACAGTGGTTCACGCCTGTAATCCCAGCACTTTGGGAGGCCAAGGCAGGTGGATCACTTGAGGTCAGGAAGTCGAGACCAGCCTGACGAACATGGTGAAACCCCATCTCTACTAAATATACAAAAATTAGCTGGGCATGGTGGCACACACCTGTAATCCTAGCTACCTGGGAGGCTGAGGCAGGAGAATCACTTGAACCCGGGAGGCAGACATTGAAATTAGCTGAGATCACACCACTGCATTCCAGCCTGAGCAACTGGAAGAGTGAGACCCCAACTCAAAAAGAAAAAAAAAAATACCTTGTCATTCTTAATTTATTTCAGTTGATCAGTAATAACAAATTTCTCAAGGACAGAGACAATAACCATCAGCAGTTGTTGAAAACCATGCATTGCAATTTAGATTATGTATCTCCAATGTTTAAATTCTGATTAAACCAATTCATACTGCAGTTCTAATTTAATAAGATTAACAAGGCCAAGTGCAGTGGCTTACACCCAGCACTTTGGAAGGCCAAGGCAGGAAGGAGAATTGCTTGAGCCCAAGAGTTCAAGACCAGCCTAGGCAACATGGCAAAATTCTGTCTCTACCCAAAAAAATATAAAAATTAGCAAGGTGTGGTGGCACACACCTGTAGTCACAGCTACTTGGGAGGCTCAGGTGAGAAGGTAGCTTGAGCCAGGGACATCGAGGCTTCGGTGAGCCGTGATGACATCACTGAACTCCAGCCGGGGTGACAGAACAAGATCCTGTATCCAAAAAAAAAAAAAGTGAACTACATAAGAATAAAGGAAGACATTTAAAATAACCGAAATAACAGTGACTCTGACCCAAGGAGGTAATTACATGTATAAAATGTAGTATTCCCACTAATTTTAACATAAAGTTGTATGAATTTCACACCTAACAAACTGCAAAAATTCATCTACATTTATTTGTAAGATGGTTTTAAGCTCCAGGAATTTCATGCAGTTAGAAGTTGGCTTCTACAGAAGATAGAATAATGCTAATGAGTGAATATTAAGTATAAGACATTAACACTGCAGAGGTAAATATGTAATTATATACATTTCCAAAAGTGGGATAAATCACACATTAAGTCATGTAATAATTCAAGGACTTGTAAGAGACAAGAAGATGTACTGATAGTCTTTGGCTAATTACTTTTAATTAACATGTCTATATTATTGAAACATATGAGAATATTTTAAAATTAAGCATGTAAAAATATTCAATAGAGGAAAAATATGGATCATTAAAGCTAGTGGAAAGCCACCATCGGAAAGATGAGAGGTTTTACTTTTTTAACCTACTCATAAAAGCTAAGTCTAGACACTCATAATTATACCAATTAATTGGCCATTTTGGCTAAATTATGTAAATTGTCTACACACACTTCTCAAAGTACATAACTGCCAATGCTATTTTCACTTTGGTGAAGTCTATACTAGCTAGTAAAATGAAGTAGATAATTAAGACCATTACTCTGATAACTTAGATCAAATATTAAGGTAAAAACAATTTTTTGTTTGGATTGAAATATAAATACTCTATTTGCGTTCTGTAAGCATGTGAAAATGATTTTGTTTCTTCAATTGTTTTTGAAATCTGATTATACAGCAATTTCTTAATCAGAATCTCAAGTTCTAAAATTCCCAAGATGCCTAGGTAATACAACAGTATTTTAGAATTTTGTATACCAGTACTGGCTTAAATCTTATTTCTTAAGTTTGTAGACAAGACTGATAAAACTTATGGATATTCTGAATACAAAAATATAATAAAACCATTGAAATACATTTAAAAACTCAACAATAAGAATGTATTCTTTGCAGTTATGTAGAATATCCTTTTATCAGGAGAAGCATGCTTTACTACTTAGGAATAAAGTGCAGTGATGTTTATAACTTACTTTAAATAAATAAAAGAGGTAAGCATATGTATGTGTATGAATAAATAATCATATCCTACATCTACCTATCTATTCAGATATAATAGATTCATATATGTCTGTCTGTCTAGCTATCCATCTATATAGAGAGAAAATCTAAGCAATTGTCACAAAATGTTAAAAGCTGATGAACCTAAGTGAAGGAAATCTGAGTGTTATTTGAAATTAAACGTTTCATTGTACCATTATTTCAACTTTTCTGTAGGTTTAAATTTGTTGAAAATAAAAAGTTGGAGAAAATGTACATTTTAACCTTCACATAAAAATAACTAATAAATGTTCAGTACCCATCAAACCCCCATGAATATGATACCCCTGAGACTGAAAATTCTGCAGTACCTTATTTCTTAAAACCATACTGCGAAATCTATACTAAAAGATTCCTTCCAATAGGCCTTAAGTGAGCACTTTAAAATATTCCCAAGGTTTCCCATGCAGGGTATAGTTAAAGAGCATTCCACTTGAGATCCTTGCCTGAAAGGCCCTATAGAATTGCAAAGTATCATTATTAAGCAAATGTTCCTGGGCCCTTGGGTGGTTCACTTAAAACACATTTCCCTGTATTGAATATTCAATGCCAAAAGCACACTGTTCAGTGTTAAGATTTGCAATTTAAACCCAGTTGGGAGAAGTAAAAGGTTCTTGTAATTTGCCTATACTGTACTGCATTGATGTGGTAGCTTTCATTGATAATTAAGTTCCAAAAATATGAGTTAGATTGTGTGAACAATGAAGGAAAGCTAACCTTTCTATTATAGCTTTAGCTCTTGACTTCTCGTATTTAAGATTACAGATGCTCCATTAAATCGATTTTGTGTTTAATCTCCTCTTGAAAAACAGTGAATGCAAGTCCCCAACTTTCTTCCCTTTGACAGAACCCAAGTATTCCACAATGAAAACTACAAGGCTCAAACTAGATGATTAACACCGCCCACTGGGGATAAGAAAAGTTTAGTGTGCCTCTTTTTGGGTAGTTTTCCCTTAACAAATCTACTGGATTGGAATGTCAAAATATATTTCTCATTAGATTTTCAAAAAAATTTTGAAGAAACCGGATTTGAAAGGACGGGGAGGGCGGGGGCGGCATTTAAATGATACAATTAATTACTTCCCCTTTAAATACATAGTTATGCTTTTTGAAAACAATTGTAAATTTGTGGCTTTTAAAAGTTTTATTTAAATTTCCTCTCTGCCTAAAATCTTTTAGGTCCTTCAGTAAAAAATAAAACAATACAAATATGCAGAACACTGGATCGAATATTTCAGTTGAAATATCAAAAATTTTTAAAGAGAAGGTGGGAGGTGGTCATTCTATCAGAATGAAAATTGCTTGGTTCTCTTCTGAATTTGTGCTGGGGTGGTGAGACCCATCGCCCGGGTTCGGGATCTTTAGGGGAAATGGAAGCTGGACTTGGCTTTCTCTGCCTGGCATCTATCTTACACAGCATCGCTTTCTCCAGCACCAGCAGCGTAAGAATTTCACACCAGCATTTGGTCAAACTTCCATCGAGAAGATTCAGACCGTATTCAATGTAGAGCTTACCTTCAAAAGAGATAAAACTACCTTGGCAATGAGAGCACTAGCAGTGTCTTTGAGATCCCTGCGGGAGATCCTCTCCCCACTACTACAGTTAGCGGGTCGTGGAGAATGAATGCATAGCAGTGATTCTCATAGTGTGGTACACGGTTCAGCAGCATCTGCATCACCTGGGAATTTAGAAATACAAATCACTGGGCCCCACCCCGGGCCTACTGAAGCAGAAACTCTGGGGACGAGCCCAGCCAGCTGCGTTTTAACTAGCCCTTTGGGTGATTCTGATGTATAGTTGCTGACATAAAAACGAGAATATAAATTTTCTAGAGGATCTTTAAAGTCCAGTCAAGACCTAAAAGGGGACGCTAGCAAAGCAGTAGGTTACTACTGCCGGGGTGGGGTGGGTCCCAGGCCGCCTGACCTGTCCGCGACCCCCTCCCGAATACACGCCCCTGCGCTGGCACTCCCCACCCTGACGCCCGCTGGCCTCCGCCTCAGGCCTCGCAGGCTGCCCAGCAGGTGTCAGGTCGACGGCCCGGGGCGAGGAGGGCCCCTCCCGCGGCTGCGCGTGCCGGCTGCAGCCCCTCCCGCTCGGCCTGCCCCTTTGTCCGCCCCGAGGGCGGCACCTTCCCGCCCGCGGGGTGTGCGAGCCCTCGGGGGGTGGGAGAGGAGGAGGGACGGGGAGGGAAAGAGGAGGAGCGGGGCGGGCGGCTGAGTAGAGGGGTGGGGAGCTGCCGCCGCGCACCCGACTCCCGGCCCGACCGGTCAGAGGAAAGGGGCTTTGTGACCGGCCCCGGAGTCCCAGGAAAACAACCGCCCTGGGGCGGGGTGGCGCCTCCCCCTTGGCGGGAGCCAGCTCAGCCTTCCAGGCCGGGGAGCCGCGGCGGCCAGCGGCGTCCGAGCCGGGCAGAGCGCGGAGCCGCCGGCGGAGCTCGGCGGGAGAGCGCGGCTAAGCGGCGGGGAGGGCCGGAGGGTGGGGCGGGGCGGGGCTGGGCCGGGCTGCGCCGAAGCCCAGAGCCCGCGCCTCCGCCTCCCGCGCCCGCGGCCTCAGCAGCCCGGGCCTCGCGGGCGGGCGAGAGAGCAGGCGAGGACGCGTGTGCGCCCCGGCGGGCGGCCTGTGCCGGGGGCCGGATGGTGCGCAGAGGCGCGGGCTGGACCCGGGACGGCTGGCTGTCCCTCCGGCGCGGGGTGGGAGGGGTGAGGACGAAGGAAAGGGAGGGGTTGCCAAGCTCGGAAGAAAGGGGAGTGCAAATATTGTGACTGCTGGGGACAGAAACTATCTGTGGCGCAGTCGGTGGAGATCTGCACTCCAAGTTGGCGGGAGACTGCCGAGAAGCCCGACGGCCCCTCGTCTGGAACTGTCACTCTTCCCTCTGCTGCAGAGACAACCGTCACTCATTGTTTTTAGATCCTGCGACTGGTGGGGAAAGCTGCCCACTACTCACCATTTATTCTAGGTTCCCCAAGGGCAGGATGCTAATTAAGCTGACTGTTTTCTGAAAAAGCTTCAGCTCGGAGAAACCGTGGGCCCTAGCTACCATTGGGGGTGAAGGTGAAGGGGGAGCCTGTCTTCTTCCTACTGTGTTCCTTGCCCTACCCCTCGGCCTTTGCCCTTCGTTTCCTTCTCCAATCTCCTGTCCTCGTATCTTCGATGGGTCAAAGCATTAAAACGAGACAAACCTGTGTGGCAACGCATCCCGGGTATACGTGAAATCGGTAGCAAGGGCACTTCCGAAGTTCCCTGGACCACCGCGGGAAAGCGCAGCTCCTCAAGGCTCCGTGGGTGGGTGGCAGCGTCGGGGGCCCTGCCCAGGAGCTGAGCGTGGTGGATGCTGATGCATACTTGGTCCTCGAGGTTCTTCCTCCAACTGAGTTGTTATATAAACTGGGACATGCCAGCCCTTTTAAAAGTCAATCAGTATCGGCTTGCAATTTCCTCCCTCAGACTTCTAAACCTACAATCTTCCCACCCATTTCTAACCATTTTGGAATTTCTGTTCCCAAATCTTATCACCGTAGCTTAAGTTAGAAAAAAAAAGTTTTTTACTTAATTGATAAATCAGCAGCAAATCACCTAATAAAATAAAAAATATTTGTGAACATCTGCGGCTTATATCTGAAGTTTTACATAGGATATACCAACCTATTTTCAGTTAAATTTGTTAAAGTTGATTAAAACACTGAAATCGAGTCAGTTAATAAAATCAATACTGCAGGTTTCTTTTAGTAAAAAAAATCCTTTTGGTTTGACTATGGCTCTTATTAACTTGCTGCACGCCTCTTAGAGTTTCATTTGGTAAGTATGTCAAAATTCTTGAGATCACTTTTTTTCTTTTGTTATCTAAGCTTAGAGGACGTCTTGAACCCAAGCAGAAAAGTAATCAAAGTGGATTTATTAGTTTTTCCCTTTTTATCTATAGTTTCAAATAAACTGACATTGGGTATTTCTAGTCAAATCGTTTCCCTTTGCAAATAGGTTTCCCCAGCTTTACCAGAAAAGAGGAAGTTATGCTTAGGTTAGAATACTACTAGGAAACTACTGAAGCACTATCTACAGAAAAAATCAAGAACTTTCTGTCGTTAATAGCTGCCCTTTTGAAGGTAATGGGCATTCCATTTCAGGGCTGTAAATGCCAAGTGTAGACTCCAAAGTAGTAGGTTTTGGTTTTCCAATGTTTGATTTCCTCAGTGTTGATCAAAGACCAACATGCCCTATGAGGCCCCACTGGAAAATGTTTTTAGAGCAATTACAGACATAGCAATAATCAATCTGTTCAGCTTATTTCTTTTACCTTAAGAAACCTTGTCCCCTGCCCCCCCAAAAAAGAATGAAAGAAACATTTTATTAAAGAAGAGAGAAAGAGGCACTATATTGGCGAGTGAGGGTTAAGTGCAAGCACTTCAAGAAAAAAAGGGTTCATCTTCACTTCTCGGCTCTTTATAAGACCAACACTCCTGGCCCTTGTTTTGAATTAAAATGGGCAGCCTCCTTTAGTAGCAAGCAGGGTCCTTGTTATTTAAGATGGAGAATCTTCAGGGCCATGTTGGGGGGAGGGAGTGATGCAAAGTATTTAGGGGAAACAACTGGGGGGAGGGGGCCGGAATTCAGCAAGTGGGAAGGTTCCGATGAAGATCTTGGGGAAAATTATCCGAACAACCTTTATTAGTTTTCCAGAATTCATAAGCAGGAATCAAGATTTTATTTCCTCTTAAAAAATAACCTCTGCTCAGTACAAGAGTTGGTACTTGTCAAGTCTTAAATAAAAACATACCCTCTGTTCCGTCTAGAAGGGCGTTTCTGTCTGAGATTGGTAGGGGGACTTCGCACCTAGTAATGTAGACGCCCTTGAACCGAGTGATTAGCGCATCAAGTCCAGTTTCCGAGAGCTGAAAGGTATATTTTATTTCCAGCACCTTCTAAAGTGGAGCCGGTTTCTGCTCGGTGGGTCCCCCTCCCTGTAGGCCTACACTCAACAGCCCTAAATTCAGGGCAGGGGGAGCCTAAGGCGGCCAATGCCTCTCTATTTAAAGGGGATAAGTGGTTGCATGGACATTACACCATAAGCAGAAGTAACTCTTTTTATAGCCTAGGTTGACGAAGTAAATAATTCGGATTCCCAGGCCGGGCTCGCGGTGGCTCATGCCTGTAATCCCAGCACTTTGGGAGGCCGAGGCAGGTGGATCACCTGAGGTCAGGAGTTCAAGACCAGCCTTACCAACATGGTGAAACCCCTCTCTACTAAAAATACAAAAAAATTAGCCGGGAGTGGTGGCGGGCGCCTGTAATCCCAGCTACTCGGGAAGCCGAGGCAGGAGAATCGCTTGAACCCAGGGGGCGGAGGTTCCAGTGAGCCGAGATCTTGCCATTACACTCCAGCCTGGGCGACAAGAGCAAAACTCTGTCTCAATAATAATAATACTAACAATAATTCGGGTTCCCTCAGTTTTCATCTGGAACTCCTCAGCCACCAGCAAAACCGTCGATGTTTTCGTAGCAGGAGAAAACTGGGAATGTGCGGCCCACCGGGACAAGATCATTGGGAAGTCCTGGAAAACCACTGAACTCAGTCTCGAAAAATGTTTCAAAAATGACCGGGGTCAAAGCTTTCTACGGGTAGGGAGGAACTGGCAGAGGTGGTGGGACAGTGGCAATCCAAGACTCAGACCTCTGTGGGGGGTGGAACTCACCCTGACATTTGTGATGCACCAAGTAAAACCTAGATTCACAAGGCACCCTTTGCTGTGTCCAATACAGACGTCCAGTTTAATTACCACGGAAGCTGTCCTGGCTAATTCAATTTGACATAAACGTATGACCCACCTCGTTTACTAGAGGAAGAGGGGCTCGAGCGAGACCCCTTTCCCTCGGGCGGCACAGGAAAGCGGTGGAGCTGTGGGCAGGCAACAACTTCCCGTGCGTATGTGTGTGTGTGTGTGTAGGTGTCGGTGCATATGTTCTTTTTCCCAATCTTTGGAAGTTGTTTTCGCACTTGTAATTTACAAACCAAGTAAATTTCAAAGCGCTTATAGTGCTTTCGGACACCTAAATGCACCTTCAGCTTTCCTTCCAAATTAGGTTGTAGCTTTCCTCTTATTTTTCTTTGCTAGATGTGTGAACTCACCATCTGAACCCCCATATAGGACACAATCCCTCAAGAGAAATGAATCAGAAAAAAGTTAAAGTGAAGCATACACAAAAATATTCCAATACACTTTGCAAAAGCATTCAGAAAATCAAATATCTGCTGACACTAACAGGTCCTCACAAGAATTCTTTGCCCTAGTATCCTTCAAAATGGCTTCTGATATCCCCACTTCTTAAGAAAATAAAAGTCAGCAAAAGCCTGCACCCAAGTTTTGGTTGGGATTCAATATTCTAAGCAAAATATGCTCAACAGATGATAGTAGAGATGAAGCCAGAAAACAACTCCAGCTATTTAAACTGCCAAATGAGACATAAAGCTGCATTGTAAAAATCATCTGGAAAACAGGTTTTCCCATTGAAGTCGCTATGTGTTAATTACTGTGAGCTGGAAGGCTGGAGATCGAACGCCTGGAAGCCGACTTTCACCCCGCATACGTAAACGGAAAAAGTGCTGAACCGCAGCCAGAGGGCTCCTGCTCGGACTCATTGCCATGCATGCCTAGACATTAATATGTGTTCATGGAGGGCTCGTACAGTACGAGGTGTTATTTCCTTATAAAGAAACACCAGGTCTCGCTTTCCATTCTTCTTACAAAATTATTCGCATTATTTATGCTACATTGAGCGATCTAATTTCTTCGTGATAGTCAGCTAATTGCTCTGGCAGGTAATTAGAAGCGGTTTACACCGCAAAGGGCTTCTGCATTGCCCCTCGGATTATTAAGTTGCGCCATAAATTATACCATTTTTGCTGGGGAAAAAAATCTTTTGAGCAAGTTCTCTTCTGCGATCCGAGATGAAATCGGCTCCCCCACTCATATACACCCCTCCCTAGCCACCCCCACTGCCACCACACCCCCTGCTTTTCCTGGACTCAGAGTCGAATGATTCTAAAGCACGCGATTTTGTTCGTGTTCACTGGGCCGAAATAACGTGGCCATTATGGCCCGAAATGGGCCAGGTTTGAAGCGAGCTTCCTGCGCGCCTGCAATATCCAGCAGGCATGTGGGAAAAGAACGGCTTAAATGGGGACATCTGTTCAGTGCTGCTCATCTTACTCTTAGAGCCAGGTCAGGTTAAGAGAATAACCTGTTCGCCACCTTTTTTCTTGTTAATAAGACTATTAGAAAAAACCGAGCACACACACACAAACAACACTAATTGAGCTGCCATATAAGCAAAGAATCACACACACACAAAGGTAGCAGCTGAGTTACAAGAGGAACTGTAAAAGATAACCATTGAGCTATTTCAGGGAACAACCACAAAACTTCTGTCAAAATAAAATAAACTAAAAAATATGACCTTTGTGAACTCAAAAATATTCTTTACACATATGGACTTGTGCAAGAGACTTTGAGAACTCAAGAAAGCATGGCTTATTTTCAGATTTTCATTTTAATAAAATTGACCTGAAAGTAAACTCCAATGAAAAATTTTTTAGGCTTTTGAGTGCTCTAAGATGCCACACTTTTTGGTCTTTAGTGTTATTTGGGGTCGTGTTATCTCTAAGAATCTGTTGACAAACCCCCAAGTGGGAGCATGCTAGTTTGTCCCCTGGTTTTAGAAAGTGAATTGTATCCCCTTTCACCAATATCACCCATTTGTAAACCTCGTACAGTGATTTGAACACATGTGTGGTTAAACCCAGAGACCCGGAGCAGCTCCTAGATTATTTGTAATTAAACACAATTCCCAGAGTAACATTTATCTTCCCCAAACTGCGATTGCAATTGTCAACCGTCTGGAGGAGACCCCGGGGTAATCTGGTAGCATTACCTCCTCTAGTAACAGAACAGAATGAAAAGAAATCAATAGCGTTGAGGATAAGAATTTAGTAGTTTTTAACTCTGCATGTTAGCTGTAAGAAAGTGATATATAATACCAAAAGAGAAAATAGCAGAAACAAATCCATTCCAGAAAAAAAAATCAGAGACACACTCATCTGAATGTCTAAGCTTCCCTTTTGCTTTGCTGCCTTGAACAACAAGCACTCACACACACACACCATGCACCCCAAATGAGCAAACTCTTTTCCCTACATGTGTTACCTTCATTTACACGATGAAGGAGAAATACAAAGTGCTTTAGAATTAATTATCAATTTTATCTATAGGCTGGCAGAGATGAATATAAAAAGTACTATAGAGTACAAGCCTGCCTATAGAACTAGCACGAGGCCATATTAACATAGCATGAAGATACGAACATTCTGTATGTTGACAATAAATAGGAAAAGGTGTTGTTTTCATCCTTTAATATAGGCTGTACATAGAGATGGAGATTTTCAACGCCAATTTTGGTAAATATCTTTATACTTTTCCTATTTATGAACTTACCTACTACTAAGATGATTGATACATAGGGAAAGCCCTCCTTGTCTTCTAACTATGCAATTTGAATACCCCAGCTAAAATGAATCAAAGCTGCTCATATGCTATGTCAGATGGGTAAATCTCTTTTAATTAAACTGTCCCTAACTTTGGAACATTTTGAAGTGGCAGAGAAGAAAAAGAGTAAATATTAAGGAGAAATGGAAGAAAAATACCAAGTCAAGAAAAAAATATGAAATGCTTTCTCAAGTAGTCTCATTTATTTAAAAAGAGTCATCAAGGCAACATTTTTCATCCCTAAGGAGCTCCTGTGCCAGTAGATCAAGAGTCACTACAAATGCATCCAATTAAGCAGTACCAGAAAAGTCAGGACTCGGCTGTAAAAGTGGCCGGACAGTTTGAAACCGAATAACCTCACTAATAGAGGCTATTGTTCAGCGTGGAAGTTCCCATTTTCCAATCAGGAAAATACAGCCCTCTCTGGGCTCTCGCCGACTGATCTCTTCCCACCTACAGCTCAGCAATCTGCCACCAGCGAGGGGCTTTTATTACCTCCCTTCCCAGGAAGTGTTAGGTAACTTCTTAGTAAAACCGCACGAAAGCAGAAGTGGACTGCTGAGGGGCACCCCTCAGGAATTCACAGGTCCACTCCTGGCCAGGTTTTTTAGTTTGTTGGTTTTGGTTTGTTTTTCGTTTTTGTTTTCCAGCGGGAAAGAAACTTTGACCAGAGAGCTTTCGAGGAGGAAACACCCACAATCTGGCTCAGCTTGCTGTTCCCGGCGGCCGCCGGCGGCGCTCAGCTCCCCAGCGATCCCTCTTCACGCTTTATTTAGTAGCCAACACGTCCGTGAGCTAGGACCCCGCACACTCTCCAGGGGTTGGGGGTCGTCTTCCTATTCTGGGAGAGGCGCAGGCCAGGGACGCACTGCCTGCACTGTGTTCACTCTGTCTCCGGACGGCACCGGCCGGTCAGCTTCCAGAGCTGCGTGTCCTTGCCAACGTTCTGGAGACGGACATGCTAAGAGCCCGATTTAAACGTACCCAGCAGAGGTACGCGCTATAGTTCCTGTGCATTTTTTTTTCCCATTAGGCTTTTTTCCTTTTTCTTTACTTTTTTTTTTTTCCTTTGGCGCTATGTATATTGTGGTCCACACTTAGCAAGTTCAAAAACCGTATTTGGTGTAGATGAGCTGCCGGACACTTGAAAGCCTGGAAAACTTTGATGTTTTCCACTATTAATTGTACTTAATGGTTACAAATAGCTTTATTTACTTGTCGCTGTATCTACACATTTTAATCTATTAATCAAACAGCAGAGGCATATTTCACTTCCTACTCCCGAAAAAGGAAAAGCAGGAATTGAGGCCTCTAATTTGCTTTTGGGACCTTCTGTTTCTTTGGTTGTGAAAGCTAAGAGCTCCAGAGCCGATCATTGATTAGTCTTCAAACCTGCCTGCAAAAATCTTCCTTTCTCCGTTCCATCTAAGGAGATGTTGTTGATGTATATTGTAGCTGCAAGGTGTTAGATATACTTGAGCAAGTTGTTCCCAGGATGTAAATTAGGTCCCAAAAGCTGTTGTCCAAATCGAAGAAACAGAGAAATTAATCTGGGAGACTATCCATCATCACCGGTAATAAAGAGAGCGACATGGATGAGACAGATGATATGATTAAGGGGCTGTGGTCGTTTTAATTAACTTTTTGCTGTCCTGTAATGATCAAACTGGTCACCAGACCCGGTCAATAAGCATGTTAATATCAAACAAATAAAACCAGGGATGATTAAAAACCTCCTGGTTTATTAAATTTGAAATTCAAATGAAATTTATGCTGCAGATGCATACAGAATGCTAATAGATTTTAGCTTTATTGATAGTGGATCCCACAGGTTTGCAAGAAACAGCAGAATATCCATCTACTCCTCTTCCTGCCAGCACATTAAACTTCCTATGGTGTGGGGAAACTTTTAATTAATGCTAGAAAGCCTGTACTTCCTATTTTTCTCCCCCCTCTTTTTCAAACAACTATATTGTCACAATATAATACTCAAGAGTAATAATATCGTAAAAGGTAAACTGAAGTGTATGCACCCTGAAATGCTTTGCCGGGCAGGTGATATCAACAATGGATTACAGTTGTTCCCTCCTATGGGACAGGATTTAAGAATGATTGGGTCACTTCTCCAAAGTGGAGAAAGAGCTGCCATTAAGACCAGTTTCAAGCATGTTTAGATGCAAAATTATGACTGCTTTAAATTTTGGTCAGTTATATAATTCTCTTTATCTTTTCTTTTTAACACTGCTGCCTTATGCCTCATGTCACAAACACCATTTCCTTTGGGGAGGGAGTGAAAGGAGGGGGTAGTACAAGAAAAAAAAATGCCCTTTGACCAACGCTACTATGAAGGAAACAGCTCACTTTTTAAATGAGAGCAAATGGAATATACATAGATTTCTAATAAAAATATATATACATATATATAACGAAGAAAGTTGCACGTACAAACCTTTGTGGAAATCCCCAAAAGCTGCAAGCCAACCTTACACAAATTGAAGAATCCAGTATTTTCATTAAATCCACGCCAACGTTGTGACTTACATTATAGGAAGATTGACATATGATTCTAAAGTGAATTTATACACATGAAAAATCTTAGAATTAGGTAGCTCAAAACTGCAGTCACATGACGCTGGGTTTTTCTAATTCCTGGCATTTTTGAGGAAACACTGTTAACGCCTCTGTTTACTCTCAGTAACAACATTTAACTTTTTAATAGTCCTGCCTCATTTCCTTCCAGAAGATAGGAGGATAAAAAGATAAATAACTATTCATAGATGGGAGCCTCCCCTGAAAGCTGTTTTTCTCCACCTTTGGGAATGATGGTATTGATTAGAATTAAACCCCAAATCTGAACAACTGTATATTAGGACCTTAAAATGAATATAATTACATAAGGAGACCAAAGCAATGAAGTTAATTCTCTTTTATTTGTTAAACGGAGTTCCCTCCTTCCCCCACCCCTTCCTCCTTCTGGGCTGGCCTGTCACGCCTTCTCAACACGCTAAAATCATTCAGAGTGGCTTGCAGGGAGAAACACGACATTTATGGTAAGCGTCAGCCTTCAAAGAAAGAAAGCAGTTCATTAATTTACTTCACACTTACTTCAAAGTATGAGAGTGTACCTTACCCCCTTAATCAATAGATATGATGTACAGTCAATATCCCCACAGCGTTTGAGAAAGGGTCAGAAATGTACACTCTTACACCACAAACATCAGTCTCAACTCTGCTCAATGAAATTTACAACATACAACCTGACTTTGGAATTTTGTAAACCCCAGGAGGATTTTTTGACATCTCTAGAAGCTGTGAAACGCTTGAGGAGGGTTCAAAAACAACAATAAAATGAAAATGTTTCCCCAGTCAAAACAAAACGATTCTCCCAGCTAGTCACATTTTAGTTGATTCCATCTTAAAATTAGACTTCTGAGAGGATTTGTAACTGGTTAAAAATATGAATTACTGTTTTTATAACTTATGCATATTCAATAGCGCTACAAAGACTCTGGACTTCGTGCTACACTGGTGCTGTGCTTTCTGTAGTTTAAGTTCCCTTGTGGTGGCAGTGAAATTGTAATGGCATTTCTGAAGGCAACTAATAACAAACATGGCAAGCAAATGATTAAAACCCACCGAATTTGAACTAAGTGTATCTATTAACATGCACATACACTCATAGGTATCTGGCCCAATCGCCATTAGACACTGACGCCTGGACAAATGTGGTCCCAGATCTGTCAAAAGCTCGTCTCTATTCTTAGATTAATAGAACCCATAGATTTCAAAGTCCTGATTCTTTTCTCAGAACGAGGCAGTGGGATTTTCTGTGAAATTTTCTAAATTCCGAAAAACGCACTTCAATTTTTCACTCAAAGAAAGAAACAACCCTCGCTTGCTCCCTCCTCTATCTAATCCTTTTGTATTGAAATTTACTCAGCACCACGGGACAAACACACCTACTCCCCTAGAGTGAGACGTGCACTTCTAAAGCAGAATTCCACCTCAGGAAAAAAAAAAAAAAGAAAGAAAGAAAGAAAGAAAAGAAAGGCCACGGCATCAAAGAAACAACTCTCGGACGCGCAGGCGCGCATCCACGCCCCAACGCATCCCTAAAAATACCCCTGAGCCTCCCAACCTTTCTTTTACTTCGTTGGAGAGCCGGGAAAAAAAAGGTGGGTATCCAGGTCTTCTTTAAAAATGTAGTGACGGTGTTTACGAAGTTAAGAAAAAAAAATTAGTCAAGATTTTAGGTACAAGGAGCCAGAGGAAGTCGGCGATGGGGGCAGCGTTTGTGAGTATTTATTCACTCAGCCTCCGTCAACTTAGTTCCCCTCTTCAGCTCGACGGTCTCTCTTACAAACACACACTTTATTGCATTGTTCCCATTCCTCACCACCAGCTTTGGTGCGCGCACACAACACAAGCGCACACACACCCTCCCTCTTCTCTCTAGCACAAACACATATTCACACCCCTACTTCTCCCGCAACACCAAACACACTCATACCCCCCCATCTACTTTACTGCACGGTCCCTCTTCCCTCCCTAGTTTTCTCAGACTCACAGCTACAGTACGGTAAACTCACACCCTTCCCCTTAACATTTAACTGCTCTGTTCCTCTACCCCGCTTTGTCGCACACGCAGTAACCCTGTCACACAACCCTCCCTTTTCTGCACTCTCTACTCCCCTCTCTTACCACACTGTCACAGTTACAGTATCACACCCACATCCCCCCTTCCTCCCGTCTCCGCACTGTCCTCTCCTCCGCTTGGTCACACTCACACAGTTACATTGTTACACACACACGCGCGCGCGCGCGCGCTTTGCGCTTTGTAACACACGCAGCCACCCCCGCCCCCTCCGCTCCCACTACCCCCTTTACAGCGGCTGCCCGCGGCGGCGCCGATGACCTCACGGCGCGCGCGCTGCGCGGCCCGGCGAGGCTGCAGATTGGCTGGCCGCGCCTCCGCGGCACTTCAAAGCCGGAGAGGGAGCTACAATTGTGGTGGAATGGGCGGAACTGATCATTGTATTGCACACCTCTAAAAAAAACACTGCCTCTGATTTATCAATATAAAAAAGATCCTCTGAGAGGAGGAGGGCACTTTTGTGTGATGGCAACTTCACTTCTAGGGGTGAGTCTCAGGTTTTTCTCTTGCTGGTTTAATTAGTTTCCTTTTATTGCCGATTGGAGGGGGTTAAAGTCGCCCCGGCCAGGCCACGGGCTATCAGTCTTTCTATTGAGAGCTTTTTTTTTTTTTTTCTTTAAATACAAGTGAGTTTGGAGAACAGAAAAAGGGGGAGAAGGGGGCAGAGTCACTTTTTTTCAGCGCAGGAAAAGGTTCGAAGGGCATTTAGACAAGCCACCGCGCAGCGCCTGGCTGCTCCCTGCCCGGGAGAGCTGCGCCCAGCACATTTTACAGGCGACGATTTCGGGGGTAAAGAGAGCGAGTTTTTCCTTCTGGGCAAAGTACAGATTCTTCCCTTAACCCTTAAAAAAAAAAAAATTCTGCAGCCCGGCTTGTCTCGCAGGTACGTTGAAGTCGTCTCGTTTTTACTATTGTAGATATGCTTTTTAAAAAAGAAAGAAAAAGCAGGACGAAAGAGTGAGCCCTACAGTTTGACCTCTTTTGGCCTGGGAGAAACAACCCAGGATGGGTTTCTGGGGACCGGAACAGGATTTACAAAGCTCTCAGGATTACAGGGGAAGCGCTCTTAAAAGCAATCCAATGGTTTTCCCCCAGGCTTCTCGGCAAAGAAAACTTCCTTCCTCTCCAATCTGGACTTTTTGCTTGTTTGTTTCAAAGTGTCTGGGGCCTTGTGTGCAAGAACGTGTTGTTTTAGGTGAGAATACTTGTCAAACTTTTCTTTAGCGTGGTGCTTTGCTTCCGAATCAGACGCTGGCAGCCAAACTTGTCCCCTCCTGTAGAGTAGGAAGCGGCCGGGCGCCGGGGCTGTTGGGGGTGCCAGGTGAGTTGGTGGCGTGCCGCAGCGAGAGATGGGGTGCAGTGGGGCGCTTTGGAGGCTACCGGATTACTGATGCACATTTCTTCCTTTCCTCCCCCACCGGCCCTTTGCCCACCTCCCCTCCCCCACTCCTTCTCCTCTCCTCCTCTCAGGAAGAACCGAGGTTGGGATCAACTCCTCTGGCCATGCTTGCTGCTACCTGTAATAAGATCGGCAGCCCCAGCCCGTCTCCCTCCTCCCTCTCGGATAGCTCTTCTTCCTTCGGCAAAGGCTTCCACCCCTGGAAACGCTCCTCGTCCTCTTCTTCCGGCAGCTGCAACGTAGTGGGTTCCAGTCTCTCAAGCTTTGGCGTGTCGGGGGCCTCCAGGAACGGCGGCTCGTCCTCGGCGGCTGCGGCGGCCGCTGCAGCAGCTGCGGCTGCCGCGGCCCTGGTGTCCGACTCGTTCAGCTGCGGCGGCTCGCCTGGCTCCAGCGCCTTTTCCCTTACTTCCAGCAGCGCCGCGGCGGCTGCCGCCGCCGCCGCCGCTGCCGCCTCCAGCTCGCCCTTCGCCAACGACTACTCTGTTTTCCAGGCCCCCGGCGTCTCCGGGGGCAGCGGCGGCGGCGGCGGGGGCGGCGGCGGCGGCTCCTCTGCGCACTCGCAGGACGGCTCCCACCAGCCGGTGTTCATCTCCAAGGTGCACACCTCTGTGGACGGGCTGCAGGGCATCTACCCGCGGGTGGGTATGGCGCACCCGTACGAGTCGTGGTTCAAGCCCTCGCACCCGGGCCTGGGTGCTGCAGGAGAGGTGGGCTCGGCCGGCGCCTCCAGCTGGTGGGACGTGGGCGCCGGCTGGATCGACGTGCAGAACCCGAACGGTGCGGCCGCGCTGCCCGGCTCGCTGCACCCCGCCGCCGGGGGGCTCCAAACGTCGCTGCACTCGCCGCTCGGAGGCTACAACTCGGATTACTCGGGCCTGAGTCACTCGGCCTTCAGCAGCGGCGCCTCCTCGCACCTGCTCAGCCCCGCCGGGCAGCACCTCATGGACGGCTTCAAGCCAGTGCTGCCGGGCTCCTACCCGGACTCTGCCCCGTCTCCGCTGGCCGGCGCGGGGGGCTCCATGCTGAGCGCTGGGCCTTCGGCGCCGCTGGGGGGCTCCCCGCGCTCCTCAACTCGCCGCTACTCCGGCCGCGCCACCTGCGACTGCCCCAACTGCCAGGAGGCAGAGCGGCTGGGCCCTGCCGGGGCGAGCCTGCGGCGCAAGGGTCTGCACAGCTGCCACATCCCAGGCTGCGGCAAGGTGTACGGCAAGACTTCACACCTCAAGGCGCACCTGCGCTGGCACACGGGCGAGCGGCCCTTCGTGTGCAACTGGCTCTTCTGCGGCAAGCGCTTCACGCGCTCCGACGAGCTGCAGCGTCACCTGAGGACCCACACCGGCGAGAAGCGCTTCGCCTGTCCAGTTTGCAACAAGCGCTTCATGCGCAGCGACCACCTCAGCAAGCACGTGAAGACGCACAGCGGCGGCGGCGGCGGCGGCTCGGCGGGCTCCGGCAGCGGCGGCAAGAAGGGCAGCGACACCGACAGCGAGCACAGCGCCGCGGGCAGCCCGCCCTGCCACTCCCCGGAGCTGCTGCAGCCCCCCGAGCCCGGGCACCGCAACGGCCTAGAGTGACGCCCACCCTGCACCCGCCCCTCTCCCCGACCTCCTCCCACCGCGTCCTCTTGGGCCTTGTAGGTCCCGGCTTCAACTTCAGCCTCTCCCTATTGCATCCGACTCGCTGTCTGTCTCTGTGTCTGCCCCTCCCCTTCCTTCTGTGACTTAACTTTGTAAAGGGGATATGGACATGTAAGTAACACGCATGGCTGTCCCGGGCCCTGGCTTTCCCTCTCCACGGGTAACGCTGCCTGAGCCGGGTGCAGCCGGAACCCGCGCCTCGCTGGGCCTTTAGTTCACGTTCTCCCTTCCTTGTTCTCCTCTGCGTCACCCCCAGGTTGTCACCCGCGTAACTTTTAGAGGGAAGAGGCCGCTGGAGGTAGGGCTGGACAAATCCAGTGCCTGGCAGACCGCGGGCCTCGGCGCGGGCGGGAGTGGCTCGGCTGAGCAAGCCTGAGCCGGAGCAGAGGGGAGGGCGAGACTAGAGGCCTGGGCAGAACAGCGCCGCCCAGGCAGCCGCGGACTTGGTTCCATAGCCGCAGTCCTGGGCACCTCTGCTTCGGAGCACCCTGCCGGGCCGCCGGTTATCACCGGGCGCCCTGCGCAGGCTGTCGGAGCTTGGTGGGGTGCCCTTTTGGCAGCACCGAGACCCAGAGTTTGCAGAGTTTAGGTCTCCCAATGTCAGTTCTGCCTCTTTTTCTTTGTTCCCTGAGGTGGAACTGATGCAAGTTTCTGCAAAGGGCAGTCTTGTCGAATCGCTGCAGCAGCTTTCTTTCATCTTTATAGCATTTTTTTAAAAACTAAAAAACTAAGGGAAAAATAGTAACCTGCCACTTGGTTTCCCTTCTATGATAGTTTTTTTCCTCTAGCGGTGAGCAAGTCTTTCTCTCGAAACTGCTAATATTGATCCCAAAGTTATTTTGAATGCATTAACTTAACTTATGGGGTGGGGGTGGGGGTGAGGGTAGGTGTTTTTTTCTTATGCAAAAATACTCTTTTCCGGTGAGACCAGATTAACTATCTCCGTGTTTGTCCTTTTCTACCTCGTTTTTTCACCACTCCCAAACATAAACCTCCCAATCTTTTTTGTTAGTCCCGCCGTCAATTTGTATAGTGCCCATTTCTGTAAATTCTTGCAATTTATTGAAGATCGTAGGGTTAAACTTTTTTTGTGTGATTTAAACTTACAAACAAGTGAAGAAGCTATCGTTTATTTCAGATGAGGCTGTAGTTTAAATGCCAAAAGAGGGAAAATAGGAAAATAAAAAAGAACCTTTGTAAAATATATCTGAACCTAATGGTTTGTACAACTGGAGAATCGTTCTAGATTAGTTACCAATTAAATATAACTCCACCAGTGTAAGGGTGTGAGGTGCAGTTGTCCAGGAGACGATTTTGTAAAGTATTTTTCTTGTACATTACTTCCAGTAAATATTTGAAAATCTATTGAAGTAAACTTGATTTTTTTTTTTGTCACAAGAAAATATTAAGAGTTATTGTTGCAGTTCTGATGAACTGCAGGTTTTTTGAACTCACTTCTGGAGGTGCAGAGCCACAAACGCACTTTCGGGGCCTAGTTTTGCTTGAATATGAATTTAGATAGGTATCAAGCTGTAACTAAGACAATATTTGATAAATGTTGGATGACATTTAATTTAATGGAGCATGTACTTATTTGCATTTGCTGGCAGTTCAGGCATAGTTAAAGTGAGAGTTCTCCTATATTTCATAATAAGTGGGTCTGCCAAAACCCATGTATTAAATTGTCCAAGTGAAACTCGACTAACTTTGGCCTTTGTGTATTTCCTGAAGGTAATATTGTTAACTGTTAATAAATATTTCTGACACTACATTTAAATGTTTGCAGATTCTGCAAACTAATTGCTCATTGTAATGTTGAAGTAATTTGGATATTTCACATTGAAATGAAAAGCCTTTCTCTGGAACATTTTAGATTTGCATTTTAAATGCATGAAATGTAATTGATTTATTTGTAATATTTTAAATGGTATTAATAAACTCAGATAAAAGACTAGGCCAGTTAATTTGTATTTTTTCCCCTTTTTGAACTATGGACATGTGCATTTTTATCTTCAGTTAATTGTCTAATTTAAACAAAATATAACCCTGTTTGTGGTAATATTTAAATAATTACCTTTAAGATGTTAGATAGAAAGATCTATTTGGCAAAGCTGTGTTTTCTCTGTTTACCAAGATAAAGATTATAGTGTCTAAGGAATGTAATTAATTATTTACCAGTAGATTTAGCTCATAGCATCAGGATTTACTGACCTCTTAAAATTTGTACTAAGTCACAATTCAAAGAAATTTCACCATTCTGTTTCCTTCTCAGTCTCCAGAAGGAGTCTGGTTGTTGGCGGTTGATTGCATTTAGTATTTAAAAGGCCAAGCCTTACATTGGAAGATCAATACATCTAAAATAAAAACATGGGTTTGGGGATAACTTTTGTTGTTAGGAGGTGGAGGAGGTCAAGCTAACAAAAGCTTTTTTTCTGGCATTCCATTTCTTAGCTAAAGATTATGTAGAGGTAAATATCAGTAGTAGATTCCTGTTGAAATGAGTTATCTGTTCTTTTAAAGTCTCTAAACAGCCACCAAAGAAAGGAAAGGTTAAACCTTAATCTATTTACTAGGCTATTGTTCATAGGTGTCAATGATGCCAATAAAAAATATTGTCTTGTTATGTCTAAGTGCATTTAAGCAATGGGTGTTCCTTGAGCCATACTTTGAAACATAAAATACTTTAAATGTTGATTGATGTTATATCACTATTTCACTATTAGATTAATATTATTTTGAATCAAATTGAATAAAAAGTTAGTGTGTTCAGATTCTTACAAGTTTAGCTTCTTTCTTTCTGTTTGCAGTCTGCCCACCCTAAGTATAGTCTTGGTATACAACTTGAACTGAAAATTTTCCATTGAAATCTATACATGGTAATTATAATGCATAGATAACAAGTGAAAATGCAAAGTGCTATGAACGTTGTAAATTCAGATAAAAAAACAATTAGGGATAAAAGATGTTTTAGAATAATGCAGCTCATGTCCAAGTAGGTGACACCTTTACAGGTATTTGAGGCCTCCAGTCTCTATGGTTTTAGACAAACATGTTAACTCTGATTCTTTGGTATACTATAGTTTTAAATAATGGTTTTTAAAAGTAAAATAGTCTCTTTCTGTCACTTTCTTCCTAGGAAAAACAAGCAGAACACAGTTTAAGTGTTGTTTCTTTTTTATTGAAAGTTGCAGTGCTGAGAGATTCGGAAAGAGCGGTTCTGAAGGAGTTAAATGTAGTGGCAGGTAAGAGGAAAGCTGCTTGGTACATTTATAATATCAGCTGCATTACATGCAGAATCAACATTTATTTAAGAGGTGGGTTATGACAAGGACAAATATTGTCTGGAAAATTTCTTTGGGGTGGTTGAAGGGGGACTTTTTTTTTCTGCTATACAGGCGTGCAAACTTTCACTTTCTTCCTTCTGGCTCCTCACCCTTCTAGCTTTGCTTAGTTTGTTTTGGTGGTTATTGAACAGTATTTCTAGCTTAAGTTTCTGCAGAGTGGGCAGGGTTCTCTTTTTAAGAATGAGTATCCTCTTTTGGGAAAACAGAAGATGGACTACAAAATTGTGATTTTTTTTTTTCCTGCTTTGTCCTTGATAAAGCACCACCTAACAGTAGCTGGAGGCTCACTCAAGTGAAGTCAAAGGCCAGGTCTCACTTTGAACCAAGGGACAAGCTTCCAGTCTGGCAGATCAAGATAGAGTTAAACTAGTTGTTGACCCAGAGGTCAGGCCAGCATATATCAGCCCACTCTCCAGAGATGGGAAAGGGCTGCCAACCCAACCATTTGCATTTCCTACCTCATCTCTTCTATAAACTTGGATGTTTTTTCCCTATCTTGCTTTCTTCTTTTCTGGCTCCTTCCTCATCTTCTCTCTTTGTGGATGATCGCTTTCACTGAGAAATGTGACCGTGATTTGTTGAGGCTGGATTATCAACTGAAATATTTTATGCGAGAAACTTAATTTAAACCAATGTGATGACTTCCTCTCAGAACAACTGATGCTGGAAAAAGCTCCTGAATGACTTTGCCTTCCTTCCGCCTGCTCCTACCCCAATCTTGGCATAACTTCTCAAATAGGCTTCCTTTGGTTAGAGAATGCTGAAATTAAAATTTAAAGACAAGCAAGTGATGAGATTGGACTCCTAAATAGGCAGATCAATAATTTTACCATCATTTTCATCTCCTTCATGGATCTTTTGGTGAGATTATTAAATGGAATGCTACTAAAGGCTTGTAGAGGAATTTTTTTTTTTAAATAAATATTTTATTGTAGAAGATTAGCTCAAAGGTCACATGATCTTTTTGGCTGGTAAATTAAGGCAGAAAAAGGAGGAAAAAAGTATGGATTTGATTATTATCTGGTTGCCTAAGACGGTAAAGATATATCATGAGATTAAAAAATTTTGCTCAATGTTTCGTACAGTCTCTAAAAGGGATGGTTTGATGCAGGTATTTTGAATAAACTGGTTGTTCATTTTTCTACTGATTTTTGTTGCTTCTGTCCAAACAGGCATTATTTCTCTTTGCACTCCTAAGCGAACCCCAGATATTAACCAACGTCTTTATCCTTCTCTCTTTAAAAGTATGGTTTCTACAGTTGCCTCCTCCTTCCTTCCTTCCTTGCTTCCTTTCTCCCTTTCTCCCTTCCTTCCTTCCTTGCTTCCTTTCTCCCTTTCTCCCTTCCTTCCTTCCTTCTTCCCTCCATCCCTCCCTTCCTGCCTCCCAGTCTGCTTCCTTTTTAAAACATGGCCCAGCAGATCAATTCTGTGTCTCTATTTTAAGAAAATGGTGTTAAAGTAAGGAATCGAAAGAGAGTAATGCTGTACCCATTTTAAAGTCAGGGCTTTGGTTCTGGGTGGAATCTTTTGAAGACTGCTCAATATACAATTGTTGATGTTATTTTAAAAATAACATTCAGAATTTTCTCCCTATTTATTGCCTGCTTCCATATTAGAGGAAAGCCGCTAATTCCTTGCTATCCTGGACCCTAGCCGCTGCGGTTTAAGGGGATGCGCGTCAGTGGCCATGTCTGCAGATTCGCTGCTCTCCCAGTGAGCAGAAATGTTGATTTGCTACAGCGCAGGGGAGGGGGGATCTATTTTCCCTGGTCCCTCGACGCATGTTTAATTTAATTTAATTTTCCGCGAGTCTCTTGGCGGTGAGGAAGCAGCTTTATACATTTTGCTTTGGTCCCTAACGAACATTCGGGGCTGCAAGAGCTCAAGGGACAGCGGGGAGGGCTTGAGGTGACCTAAAACTCGGAATAAAGCCCTGCTACAAGCTGCCGCTTTTTCCTGGCATTCTAGTGTCGTTTTTGAAAGTCCATCTACCGGGGAGGCTGTTCCCGCCCCACCCCCCCGCCCCAGCCCCCGCTCTTGTCATCCACGCTGGAGTGCAATGGCGCAATCGCATGCATCATGGAAACTTTCGCCTCCCAGGTTCACGCGATGCTCCTGCCTCAGCCTCCCAAGTAGCTGGGATTACAGGCGCCCGCCACCACGCCGGGCTAATTGTTGCATTTTTAATAGAGACGAGGTTTCACCATGTTGGCCAGACTGGTCTCGAACTCTGGACCTCCGATGATCCGCCCCCACTCGGCCTTCCAAAGTGCTGGGATTACTGGCGTAAGCCACCGCGCCCGGCTCAGGGCTGCTGCTTTTTAAGCCCATTCCTCAATTTTGCTTCGCAGGCACTAACTTCTTGCTGCCTGGAGGGAACGTTGGCAACGACCTCTGCTTCTCTCGCAGGGCATTGAGCCGAGGTCCGGACTGCCCAAAGTTCGCCTTGTTCTCCTTTGGAATGAATTCACGGGAGGTTTTGAGCCCGGGAGGATTTCCTGGCCTTTCTAAACGCTACCCTCCGCTTTCCTCTTCCGAGCTCCTCGACGTGCCAGGTGCTTTGAGAAAAACCTCGGGACCTCCCGGGGAGGGTTCCGAGCTGGCGAGCCGCACGTTCCGCCCGCGGGTAGCAGCGAAGGGTGGGGCGGTGGTCAGGGATCTCCCCGCGAGCCTGACCCAGGTCCCGGGCCGCCGCTCCCCTCGGGCTGCTGGCCGAAGCACCCCGCGCCGCGCCGCGCCGCGCCTACCGCACACAAAGGCGCCGCAGCCGCCTCCGCCCGCTGCACGGACAGCGAGCGCCACCCTGTGCCCTGCGCCCGTTCTGCAGTGTGCCCCGCGCGGGCTACGCCAGCCCGACCCGCGCCCGTCAGTCCCGGGCCTCTGACCTTGGGCGAACCCACGGCGGAATCGCCATGGGGAGCCTCCCCCCGCTCTCACCTCTGGGCTCTCCAAAGACGCTCGGGCTGGACAAGGTGAGGGATTTCCCTCCCTTCCTTTCCCTTCCCTTCCCTCCCTCGCTTGCTCTGCAGTTTCCCAGCACTCGCCGCTGCCCTTCGCCATCCTAGCGCCTCGGAGCCTCGGGCCTCCGTCCCACCCTGACCCAGGGTGCCGCGCCTGCCAGTGCCACCGGAGCCTGCTGCGGCGCGGACAGACTCAGATCCTTCTTCCCGAACTTATTTAGATGTCTCTCTGTCTTGGCCCACGGCTGCCTGCCCTTTTTCACCTCCTGTGCTCTTTTTTCTTGGCCAAACTGCTTTGTGCTCACTCGCATCCGCCTCCTCTCCCCAGCGGCGTCCGACAAAGTGCAGCGTCCTCCATAGGTGGTTAAGAGTTATTCTTGTCATTTCATCATGGGGTTGCCAGACTCGAGTGGAGGAATTTGCGCACCTTTCCCCACACTGTTGTCATAAAGAAGGCACAATTAAGTGTGACTGGCTGTGAAAACTCTTTGCCCTTTTTAGTTTCAGGAATCAAAAAAGTTTAGCAACCCAAAGTGACTATCTTAAGAGAAAATGTGATGGGTAGGTGAATGGATACAGATAGAGAATCACTGAACCCGCTGAATAGAACTCTACTGCATTGCACCCCAAACGCAGCAACCTTCCCAACGCTCTTCTCTCCCGACTCTTTGTCCACGGGGTCTTTGGGGAGTACTAGCAACATTCTGAAGGCCCCTATTATGGTGATATCTGAAAGGACATCAAGATAGATCAACCCCTTGGAGAAGAGCGTCCTGCTCGCTTTAAAGCTCTTTATTTGGAGAATGTACCTGCGGCTCCCCGGGCTGCCTGAAGAAAGTAGCCGGCTCCTGGTAAACGTTCCCTCCGCCCCCACCCCCTGACTGTTTTAGGCGCCTCTAAGGTCTTAGGCCTTCTGGTCTTGGAAGCTCATCGCACAGGTTTGGATCTGTGGGTTCCACTTTGTATTCTCGAGATATGCCAAGGATTTGGCTTTTATGGATGGTTAGACACGCACTATCTACATGCATTTAAAGCATCCTGTGATGGGACTGCCGCATAAATCTCCTGCACTTAATATTGAAGGAACTCTCAGAGCTGCACACCTGCGCGTGACAGGGCTCCAGCCATGCCCCCCACCCCCCACCCCGTGGCTAAATCCACGGGCTCCACTGACCCCAACCCCCCATAGTGGGGAAGGAAGGGAGTCGACTCTCCTCGCTTGCGAAGGCCCTGCAGCCGCCAGTAGAAGCAATCTGGCCTCCCGGAGCTCCAGGATATAATTGACACGTCCACCTCCGGAGCCGCCACCACTCTCCTCCCTCAAGCAGCCGGCGTTGTGAGCCCCACCCCCACACCCTCTCTCCGGGGTCCGGAAAGCCGGGAAGCGCTGGAATGCCGCGTTCTCTCACCCTATTGTGCCTAGGTGTTGCAAACCACTGGAGGACAGAGCTTCGCCCTTTGATCTCATGTCACAGTCATTCTTTAGCACAGAGGGGTGAGTTTAAATTAAATTTCTCTCTCTGCTGATAAGTCGTAATGGGCCTCAGAAGGTGAATAATTATGCAGTAACATTTCATGGGTTGTTGGAGTGGGAATTCCCACTGCGCTGTCATCAGGAACAGAATTTCCCTCGTACGCTCAATGCTAAATGAAGCTTTGCAAGTAAGCCACAAGTGTCTTTCAAATCTCGATGCAGATGATCTAGTTCTTCCCTACTCACCTTTGTTGCCCCTACAAATCTGTGGCATCATTTTTTTTTCATTCGTAGTTTATAAGTGGTTTAACAATACTTTAAAAATCAGTACTAAAGGATCTTATTTTTGAGGTAAAAAGAATACTTAGCTTTGATGATTAAATATGCATTTTTATCAAGACAAAGCACACATTGATGAAAGCTGGGGCCGCATTTTCTTGGAAAAAGGCAGATGAGCCACCTGGGATTTATGTCCAAATGCCTGGATTTAGTCTGGCCAACTATCTTCACTTCTTTTAGTGAAATAGCGCTTTTTGGCTTGATTCCTGAGAAGAATCCAGACCTGAAGTTGCTGCAGGCATAAGATTTGATCATTAGTTTTCTGAAGGTATCTAGTTTGCAGTTCAGAAATTGACTTTCCATGCAGGAAGGCTAAAAGGAAAAATGCTTTGGCTGCTTCACTCAAAATAGCCACCTGCCTAATAGAAAGTGTGGACTTAATTCTTGGAGATTTCAATTTCTATTTAATTTCCCTCCAAGCTAGATTTAAAAAATATCATCAACAGTTTGGATATTGTAAATGGGTCATGACATTTTAATACCCAAAGGAAAATCAGACCCTTAACTTATAGAACTCTCTGAAATTGTAATTTAAAAGCACAATGGAACTCTTTATTGTTTTGTTTTTTAAAGAAAATCTTCTATACTCCTATTCACTTTAGTGGTTCATTGCATAGCATTTTTGTTGTTTACTTTTTGTCCCTTTACACTTCTTCCTTTAAATGAATTGAGCTCACTCAGCTTTAAGATTTCTAAATCAACACACAGAAACTGGAGCCTGCTTATCAAGTTTTCACTCCTCTCTTGGCAACTAATTTGAAAGGGCCCAAACAATAAGTTGATTTACATTATGCTCATTTTACCCTGAACTCTGTGTGAATGTTGAAAAACCCTTAATAATTCACCTTGGGTTATCTTTACATCTTTGGGGGAACAAATCCTTCCAGCTTTAAGTTTTTTAGCTATTCCATTTTAAGCACTGAAATAGAAGAAAGAAAGTAGATGTTTTTCTTTTTTCCTCTAGAGTTCAAGTGATTGTCTAGTTCAACTGAAAATAAAGGATTTGTACTGCCTAATTTTGCACCCAATTTAATGCCCCTAATTATGTAGGCACCCTATCATCAGGTTTCCCATCATTTTAGGAAGTTTTGTGCTCATTCTTGTACACTGATCAATGCTTCATTTCTCTCTTACATGCCTGTCTCTTATGATTATTATTTTTTTTCTAAGCAGTTTATTTCCCCTTTCAGTTTAACAAACAATGGTCTTATGGGGGATGGGGAACTAGTGGCAGGTGGAAATGTGTTTAAAAGATATTCACATTATTTAGCCTTAAAAATATTATTGAGTTATATGTACTCTTTAACAGAATTTACACAGACTTTTTCTATAGATAAATGAGATTTTTATTTAGGGCAAAATAGTTTTTTATAACATTAAATTATATTTCTCCCCAACCTTTAAGAAAAGAAAGTTCTTACAGATGACAATTCAGTGGCTTTTTACTGTGAGGCAAAGAAAGCTTTGCTCTTTCTCGCAATAAATAACTATTTAACTTAAAACTACAGCGGTTAAGGTACACATACAGTATACTTCCTGTGTCCTCAGTATCACAACTGAATGTTGTCATAGCAATGAACAGAGAGCATTAAAACAAACATGTAAATATTTTGGCTACAGAATACTGCATACTTTTCAGGTACGTACACTTTGTAGAAATCATATGATATATTAATAATTCATTTCATATATAATTATTAAATTAGAAATTCATTGCTTAGTGATTTGTTCACTTGAGTGTTTTAGTTTGTATATTCAGGAAAATCAATTTGGTGAACTTTTCATTCTTGAAATTCTATTCTTGTTTTGTAGAGAAAATATTACTTTCACAATAGGGGTATAATAGATCCCTGCTGTAAAGAAATGGTATTAATATTTATGTCCGTGAAGTGGTTTAGAACTACTTTTATTGTTTTATGCTGCAAAAGCAGTGGCATTTTTTCCCCTTCACTTTTTAAGTAAACTTTTTATTTTGTAATAATTTTAGAATTACAGAAAAGTTGTAAAAATAGTATAGAGGGTTCCTGTGGTTTTCCCTGTTGTTAATATCTTATATTATGGTGGTATACTTGTCAAATATAAGAAATCAATGTTGATATAGTTAAGTTTTTTAAATGAAGAAATAAAGGCAAAAAACAAATTGCATCATCCATCGGTCAATGATAGGTTGTAGCTTAGAAAACTGCTGAACTTTTTTTTTCAGCTTCTTATGATCAGCTGGGATTTGTCTCCAAGACAGACTATGTACTAAATTATTAAGTTAAGTAGAAATCTATTTCTCAGGGACATGTCTTTAAGATATAGTTTCTTATAATAAAGAAGTTTTGTTTCTTTCATGGTTAACTAAAATCTAATAAAACATATCTAGTTCCATTTTGCATTTTTATTTTGTGCATGGAAGCATCAGATTAAATTTTAAATGTGCAATTAAAAATTATCCAAAATAGCAGTATTCTATTTGTTACTTATTCCTATTTTTATCCTATACTTTAAAATGACTTATTTACTCATTATTATTTTCTTTAATGTAGTTCTACAAAAATATAAATAGTCTAATTAAATTAATTTCTCTCCATATTTTTAAACTTAAACTTTAGAATTACTTTTGCTAAGAAACTGAGTTTGTCAGAGTATGGAAAGCCTTAAAACTTGCCTGCTTGGTGGCTCACGCCTGTAATCCCAGCACTTTGAGAGGCAGAGGTGGGTGGATCACTTGAGGTCAGGAGTTCAAGGCCAGCCTGGCCAACATGGTGAAAGCCTGCTTCTGCTAAAGGTACAAAAGTAGCCAGACATGGTAGCACGTGCCTGTAGTCCCAGCTATTCGGGAGGCTGAGGCAGGAGAATCCCTTGAACCTTGGAGGTGGAGGTAGCAGTGAGCCGAGATCACACCACTGCACTCCAGCCTGAGTGACAGAGCGAGACTCTGTTTTAAAACTCAATAGTTTTGTTGTCAGGTATAGATGAATGTATCTTCTATATTCAATTGAGTAATATATTTGCATATTTTTTGTCTTATTTAAGTGAGATTGTAAGACGTTTTATGAAAAAAGAAAATATTCTTTATTTAAAATATATTCTCATTATACATAGTGCTGCCAGATAAAATACAAGATATTCAGTAAAATTTGAATTTAAAATAAACAATAAATCATATTTAAATATAAATATGCTTCATGCAATATTTAAGTCATATTTATACTAAAAATGATTTGTTGGTTTTTTGAAATCCAAATTTAACTAGATATGCTGATTTTTCATTTTTGCTTATTTTTTAAAAAATTTACATCTCTGTAAGGACAAAGCTAAAAAAAAGATTATGTAAAAACAAAGAAGCTTGTGGCTGTTCACGAAAGCTTATGGTAGCATTCTGTACTATTTTAAAAGGGGAATACAGGACATAAAGAGGATTTACTTGACATTGGGTAACAAATTTACAGGACATTAGGATTTGTTTGTTACCTGGAGGGTGAAAATATAAGTTTTATTTTCCTGTTATTCTTTTGCTTTTCTTTTTCAGCTCATTTGGCTTCATTCTGGGCTATCCTTATACATTTAGAACACGAGTACTACTCTGCCTTATGAAGAACCTGCATTTACCTAGCTTCCAAGAAAAAAATGTTATGCTGATGTTTGGTGGTCAGCATCGCCACCTTCTTTCTAATATTAATGCAGTAAAAAAGGAGGTATTTTAAAAAAATCTTATTTCTGTTTATTATATTTTTGCAGTTGAGATCCTATAATTAAGTTTTGCTTTTACAAATTCTGTTCCTCAGTTACTTTACACTCATTCCCTTGTTGGATTGCTCTCGCTTAACCTGTACAAAACAGAATCCTGTATTTCTAAAAGTCACATATAAGTTGTAGCACTAGTGCTTACGTATCAAATTTACTTACTAAGTAGTCCATAAATTATAGACAAATAATCAGAAGCTAAGAAGATCTCTGTTGCAGGAAGGTTTCTTTCTTTCCTTCTTTCTTTCTTTCTTTTTCTTTCTTTCTTTCTTTTTCTTTCTTTTTTTCTAGTGGAAGTATTGCTTTAGGAAATAAAGGTAATAACACTCATTTACTCATGCCATTTTCTCTAGAAACAATCTATTATATTTATGTAATAGTTTGTTTTCTGGTTCATTTATGCTACTAATTTAATTTTTCTAATGGTTTCCTATCTCTTGATAATTATTGTGATTATGCCCAGAAATAATGAGTAAAAGTCTGTATACCTTATACCAAATACAGGCTAGTAAGGATGAGAGGAAGAATGACCCTGGCATTAAGGGTTTTCTATCTTGCCTTCATATACCTCATACAGAATAAGTGAAAACAATATTAACACCCCATGTATGCCAATCAGATAAATCATTAAGAACAATACAGGGAATTTTTTACCTATAAACAGAAGATGTATCAGGATCCAGGCTCAAAAGACAGGTACTCTTTAGATTTTGCTTTTACCTGGTCATACAGTTATTACCATGAGGGTTCAGGAGAAACTGGAAAGTGGAAGGTTTTGGAAATCTTATTTTAGAGGCTGGCTTGATAGTAGCACTCCCTCGGAAATTAAATAGTATATAGGATTCCACAAATTTCCGTACTTATCTTTCCATTTTACTTTGTTTATAAAACCAAGTAGATACTCATTTGGATCAATAAATATATTTAAAAAAATATAATTGCTTCTGTGAATTATAAGGGAAGCATTCATATACAAGTACAGATTTGTCTAATCATATCACTTCCATCCTAACCCATAAATTTTCCATTTCAATAAATTTTCTTCTTTTTTTTTTCAGATGGAGTCTTGCACTGTCACACAGGCTGGAGTACAGTGGCCTGATCTTGGCTCACTGCAACCTCTGCCTCCCAGGCTCAAGAGAGTCTCCTGCCTCAGCCTCCCAAGTAGCTGGAATTACAGGTGCCTGCCACCATGCCTGCCACCGTAGCTAATTCTTTGTATTTTTAGTAGAGACGGGGTTTTACCATGTTGGCCAGTCTGGTCTCAAACTCCTGACCTCGTGATTAACCCGCCTTGGCCTCACAGAGTGCTGGAATTACAGGTGTGAGCCACTGTACCGGGCCTTCGGTAAGTTTTAAACTACATTTTTTTAGAGACAATTGGATACTCACTGAAAAATAGAAGAAATTGTGAAGAAACAGGGCAAACAAATTACCTTAATCCTACTTCTCAGACACAACAATTGTGTTGTTATTTACAATCTTTTTTCTGTGTGATTTTTTTCTTACCTATATGTACAAGATTGTAACCTGCTTTCCCCTCCCTGCCATGATATTAAAATAAATTTTCATTACTATTAAAAGTTATCAGCCGGGTGCACTGGCTCACGCCTGTAATCCTACCACTTTGGGAGGCCAAGGTGGGCGGATCACTTACCAGCCTGGCCAACATAATGAAATGCTGTTTCTACTAAAAATACAAAAATTAGCTGGGCATGGTGGCAGGCAACTGTAATTCCAACTACTTGAGAGACTAAGGCAAGAGGATCTCTTGAACCCAGGAGGCAGGGATTGTGGTGAGCCGAGATGGTGCCACTGCTCCTCAGTCTGGGTGACAGAGCGAAACTGTCAAAAACAAACAAAAATTATCTGTAAATATAGTCTTAAATGGCTAAAAATACTGTATGAGATGCATATATTAAGTATGAATATATAAAAATTTTACCTGCTCTCATAATATTGAATATTTAGTTTTTTCCAAAAGATCAATGTTACACAGAATGCTTCATTGAACATCCTTGTGCATGACTTCTTGTTCTAATTTCTGATTGTTTCCTTAGCATACTGAAAGAGGAAGGAATTCCTGACATTTTAAAGGCTCTAGAGAGAGATTAGATCTCGATCTAGATTACTCCCCAAGAAGTATGCAGCAGTTTATATTCCAACAAACTGGTTTAGAGAATCAGCCCTGAATTCTTTTTTTCCTTTTTTAAAAAGGAAACGAATCTCGTTATTGTTTAATACATTTTAGAACCCTAAACTTTTTTTTCATATGTTTATTTGCCATTTTAATGTCCTCTTTCATGAATTGCTCCTCCCTGGCTATACTGCTTTGAGAAAGAGAGTCCACCTGACCACAGAATGAGGCAGAAGATCTGGCTAAGGAGTATGTTCTGGAGGAGGAGAGTGCTGATTCTGGAAGCAGAAACTCACTTCAAGCCTTTGCACCACACAATTCCTTTAAACTGGGACTGGAAAGTTATTTTCCCTTTATTAGTCCTAGATTGACTATAGTAAGTGGGCAGAATGCAGCTTTATGTTATTTCACAAAGGAATTTTGGGGAAACAACCTGTTGTTTCAGTAAAGAGTGGACATCATTTTGCATTGTCATTTGATACTAAAATATAGATTCAATTGAACATATCTGAATCTTAACTCTACTAAGTGTCTTTTCCTGTGGTAGCCTCTATAAAAGTGACCAGTTGTAGAAACAAACAAAAAAAGAGAGAGAAAAAAGTTTTTAACTGATTAAAAAGCAAAAAAAGAAAAATTCAATCAATGAGTCTACAAAATGCCAAAAAAGTTACTTAAGATTTTTATATTTTATTTTATTAACTATTTAAGTAGATATTTTGGTCTTTGGCTGCATGAATCTACAACATTGACCTTTCAAGCGAATTTATTTTTTTATGGCTACCACAGATGATGACTTTGATTTGGATAAACTATTATAACTAGACAAAAAAATCTACTTAAAAATTCTGGACTGGGAACAGTGGCTCACACCTGTAATCCTTGCACTTTGGGAGGTCTAGTCAGGAGGATATCTTGAGGTCACGAATTCAAGACCAGCCTGGCCAACATGGTGAAACACCCCGTCTCTACTGCAAAATTAGCCAGACGTGGTGGAGTGTGCCTATAATCCCAGCAACTGGGAAGGGGTGGGATACTGAGCAAGAGGAACCCAGGAGGTGGAGGTTGCAGTGAGCTGAGATCATGCCATGCATTCCAGCCTACGCAACAGAGTAAGACTCTGTCTCAGAAAAATAAAAATAAAAATAAAAATTCTTGTATTTTATGGCCATTGGAGAAATAGCATAACAGTTAAATCAGATCTAGGTAATCATTAATTATTTCTAAGTCAAGTTTCTTATATAATGCTATATAATTGAAAGAGTTATTTTTTTGTAAGTACGAAGTTATGTAATACCAAAATGACATATTCATTAGCACTTGAAAGAAATGCTTACATATCAGCACTAAAGACTCTTGAACCTTTGAGTTGTTGAGGGAAGAGAAGGGAAAATGATGATAAGCTTGGACAACACGATTTTCTTAATACAGCCTCAGCTTTTAGTAGACACAAGCTTATCTTATAGTGATGTTTTAAATAATATTTTTGCTTTTGTTTAAAAATAAAAATTAAATCAACAAATAACTGAATACTTACTTATTGTTCAGTACTTTATTTGGGTTGTTAAAAACAAGCCTTGCACATGATCATGAATCACAGTCATAATTTGAAAACTTACCTATAATTGTAAAACAAAAGTAAAACATATCTTGTGTTCTTTCTTTAAGAAAAAAGTCATTGTTTGAAAAAAATAATCACCCCCATCATCCTGCCCTGGCTCTAAAATTAACTATTATTAACTGTTATAAACTATATAAAATGAACTATTATAAAACTATAATGCCTACCTATTGTTAAACTTTTAACAATAATTTTAAAATGCTCAAAGTGTGTTAAAATAACTTAAACTTTGGTCTGTACATGTACATGTATTTACCCAGAATTAAGTCTTACCTATTTTTGTCTGAACTATTACAAGGGGGAAGAGGTTAATTTAGTTTTTCCTTCAAGTAGAGTTACTTGGTTCTTAAGTACATTTAAATATTATATTTTGTGTAGCATTCTAAAAGGGCTTACTGATGGTGCCAGATAGACTTTTTTAAAAGTAACAGCTCTTGGCCGGCTGTGGTGTCTCACACCTGTAATCCCAGCACTTTGGGAGGCCGAGGCAGGCGGATCATGAGGTCAAGAGATAGAGACCATCCTGGCCAACATGGTGAAACCCCATCTCTACTAAAAATTCAGAAATTAGCTGGGTGCAGTGGCGCGCGCCTGTAATCCCAACTACTCAGGCAGGAGAATCACCTGAACCCAGGAGACGGAGGTTGCAGTGATCTGAAATTGCGCCACTGCACTCCAGCCTGGTGACAGAGCAAGACTCTGTCTAAAAAAAAAAAAAAGGAACAGTAGAACACACTGAAAAGAGACTAAAAAATGGAGGCAAGAGCCTGTGTCATCTTCCTTTTTTTTTTTTTCACCCAGGCTTCCTCTTTCACCCAGGCTGAAGTACAGCGGCATGATTGTGGCTCACTGCAGCCTTGACCTGCCGTGCTCAAGTGATCCTCCCACTTCAGCCTCTCAAGTAGCTGGGATTACAAGCACGCACCACTACGCCTGGCTAATTTTGTTTTTTTGTAGAGATGAGGTCTCGCTATGTTGCCCAGGCTGGTCTCAACTCCCAGGCTCAAGCGATCCTCCTGCCTGGGCCTCCCAAAATGCTGGGATAGTAGGTGTGAGCCACTGTGCCCTGCCTCTTATGTCTTTTTAAAACTACTGCGTATTACAAGACAGAAAATAAGTTAGCATTTATTGAACTTCATTAATTGTTCCATCCATGCTCAAGTTTAAAACTCCTGCTTATGAATTCTATATATAAAGTGACTGATTTTGGAGACAGGTTTTCGTTTTGTCTAGAACAGTGCTTCTTATCCTTTTTTTGGATTAACAATCTCTTTTGAGATTCTGACACCGGCCATGGACATTCTCTTAAAAGTTTGCTCATCACTGCACCTCTTTGATGCCACTCAGTGGACCCCAGACCTAGAGCTAGAGTTAAGCTGTTGGGTCCTTAGTTTATATGCTCTACTGAGATGTTAGACATTTTAGAAGAAATTACTTGAGTACATCTAACTAAGATTTTTTTAAATCTTTGCCTCTATAATCTACATCGATAAAAATAATATGGAAAAAGGTAACTGTTTTTTTTTTTTTTTGAGATGAAGTCTTGCACTGTCGCTCAGGCTAGAGTGCAGTGGCGAGATCTCAGCTCACTGCAACCTCCGCCTCCTGGGTTCATGCAATTCTCCTGCCTCAGCCTCCAAAGTAGCTGGGATTACAGGTGCACACCACCAGGCCTGTCTAATTTTTTGTATTTTTAGTAAAGTCAGGGGTTTCACTATGTTGGCCAGACTGGTCTTGAACTCCTGACCTTGTGATCCACCCACCTCAACTTCCCGAAGTGCTGGGAGTACAGGCATGAGCCACCACACCCAGCCAGGGTAACTCTTGTCTGATAGACTGGACTTTTGGCAAAGATTCCAATTATCACTGAAGGAGCAACTTGAAATGCAATAATTATCATAAAAGAAAAACCATAGTGTATTGTCTTTCCATTTCGGAACTATATGATCAAAATTTCATGACGTTTGCACTTCTCTTGCTGTTGTGTCTGGGCTGGGTTTGTGATATAATTTATTAGTGGTCACTCCAAGTGGTTTTATTTGTCTAGGCTAATGTCATAAGAACTTCTGGCAATATATGAAAATATACAAAATTTTCTAGCTCATCATGAAACACCCCAATTTTAAAACAATGTCATTACTTGAGGCACTATTTATTTTACAATATTTGGAAAGTCATTCATATAATTAGGAGCCTCAGTATATGGAAGCAAACTGGAACCAGTTGCTTTTTTTTCTTTTTGAGATGTAGTCTTACTATGTTGCCTAAGTTGGCCTTGAACTCCTGTGCTCAAGCAATCCTCTTGCTTCAGCCTTCTGAGTAGCTGAGACTACGTGCTCACTGCTGTGCACAGCTCCAAACTACTTTTAATGGCTCCACCTTATGGCCAACACTTCACCCAATGCATATTTTACTACTTTTTTTTTTTTTCAGTTTCAACATTTGTAAATCTGACTTGGTTTTAGCGCAATACAGCTATCAAGATGTTTTAAAATCTTAACTAAAGAGAGGAGTGATACATCAGCAAGAGGGTTGCAAATGGAACAAAAGAGTTTCCATAAACACCCTGAAAATAAAGATAGCAGGGATGATTCAACAGTGAGAGACAATCTATGTAGAAACCAGAGTCTAATCTCCCTATACACTTGGGAGTATGGTTTTCGGAAGGTAGAGAAGAATGAAGTCACAGGGAAAATGTGTTACTGCTGAAGCAGCTGTATTTCTAAGCCTTCCAAGCTGTAATTGGGTTATGTACAAGATTTCTTTTCAGAGTATAGGTGGGCACAAAAAAATTCAGTTTCATGTTAAAATAACCAAAGAAGAACTATGTACCTTTGTACTTTTTGCAATGGAAGGAGGAGGCAAACAGCAAGTTACTTCTATATGTACAACTCAAAAGTACCTTACTGCTTCCAGTTCCATCTTAGAGGGGTAATGAATAGCTGAGTGTGGCCTATGGAGTCAGACTTTTCTGCATTGAATCCTCATTCTGTCACTTGCTATTTGACCTTGTTAAGTTTCCTTAACTACCCAGTGCCTCAGTTTTCCCATTTGGTAAAATTTGAATACCAATAGAGTGTATCTTCTTGTCAGTAAATTAATATCTATATGGCTCAACCACTTATTAAGCTTGTTATATGTATGCTCAATAAATATGAATTTATTTTTAGTAGTTCTAACTTTTTTCATATTATCTTTTTTTTTCTTTTCTTTTTTTTTTTTTTTTGAGACAGAGTCTCGCTCTGTGGCCCATTCTGGAGTGCAGTGGTGCAATCTCAGCTTACTGCAACCTCTGCCTCCTGGGTTCAGGTGATTCCCTTGCCTCAGCCTCTGGAGTAGCTGGGACTGCAGGCATCCACCACCATGCCTGGCTAATTTTTGTATTTATAGTAGAGACGGAGTTTCACCATGTTGGCCAGGCCAGTCTTGAACTCCTGACCTCCAGTGATCTGCGTGCCTTGGCCTCCCAAAGTGCTGGGATTATAGGCGTGAGCCACTGCACCCAGCATTTCACATTATCTTATTGTTACTACTAATTTTGTCTGCATTTCTCAGTATTCACATGGATTTCCCAGAGTTATTAATCAAATGCATTGATCTCTTTGTCACTTTGGAGGTTTCTTCTTCATCATCTTTGGGAACCATGTTGACCATACTCTGATTCTTGATAACCACTTCCCACTTCTCCTCTTTTCCTTTGGCCTCTCATGAAAGCCAGGCTCTCTGCCCACCTCCCACCCCACCCCCACATCTTTTTTTGGCTCATTTTTACTCATTAACCCATCTCTTCTCACAGAGACATAGCTCTAGGAAATTGAAGATCACAGGAATTTATGAAGCTAATATAGACTAGGTGTAATTCTATCTGAACTGGGGCTATAGGACAAGGAGATTAAATTTAAACGTGTATCACTTTTTTTTTTTAGGTTTTCTTTTTTTTTTTTTTTTTTTTTTCTGTGAGTAATGGCAGGGCACGGTGGCTCACATCTGTAATCCCAGCACTTTGGGAGGGGTAGGTGGGTGGATCACGAAATTAGGAGATGGATACCATCCTGGGTAACACCGTGAAAGGCCATCTCTAGTAGAAACACAAAAAATTAGCTGGGTGTGTAGTCCCAGCTACCAGGGAGGCTAGGGCAGGAGAGCTACCAGGGAGGCTAAGGCAGGAGAATTGCTTAAACCCAGGAGGCAGAGGTTGCGGTGAGCCGAGATCATGCCCCTGAACTCCAGCCTGGGTGACAAAAGCGAAACTCTGTCTCCAAAAAACAAAACAAAACAAAAAGCTCTGAGTATTTTATTTTATTTTTAATGAGAGAAAGAAAGAAGAAGAAAGAAAAAAAGGGGAGAGAGAACAGAATTCTTGCTCTATTGCCCAGGCTGGAATATAATCTAGGAATAGGTATTAACCTCTTTTGTGCCAATAATTGTACTTAACAACAGAGATAGGAAGGAATAAGGGAAGAAAATAACAAACAAACGGCCAACCAATATTTCATTTAAGTCTGTGAAATGCTATGCAAATGCTGAAGAGTGATTTACTTCCAATTATATAGTCACTTTCAAAATAGATGTAATATGATACTGAGAAAAATGTATGTTCTGGAGACCTGGGATGAAGAATTCTATAGATATTCACCAAGTTTACTTATTCCAGGTCTAAATTCCCTGTTAATTTTCTATCTCGTTGGTCCGTCGAATATTAACAATGTGGTGTCAAGATCTCCCGCCATTATTGTGCGGGAGTCCAAGTCTCTTATAAGTCATTTAGAACTTGTCTTATGTATCTGGGTGCTCCTACATTGGGTGCATATATATTTATGATCATTAACTCCTGTTGCTGCATTGATTCTTTTACCATTATGTAATATCCTTCTTTGTTTCTTTTAGTCTTTGTTACTGTTAAAGTCTATTTTGTCGGAGACAAAAATTACAACTCCTGTT
>CAUYLG010023474.1:0-23217 GCA_963573385.1 Cacajao melanocephalus | reverse complement strand
GGCTGCAGTGAAGTGGCACAACTACAGCTCACTGACGCCTTGACCTCTCAAGCTCAAGTGATCTGCCCGCCTCAGCCTCCCAAATAGCTGGGACTACAGCCACGTGCCACCACACCCAGCAAATTCTTTCTTTCTTTCTCTCTTTCTTTCTTTCTTTCTTTCTTTCTTTCTTTCTTTCTTTCTTTCTTTCTTTCTTTCTCTCTCTCTCTCTCTCTCTCTCTCTTTCTTTCTTATTCTTCTTTTTTTTAAATAGAGATGAGGGCTTGCTTTGTTGCCCAGGCTAGTCTTGAACTCCTGAGTTTAAGCTATTCTCCTGCCTCAGCTCCCCAAAGTGCTGGGATTACAGGCATGAGCCACCTTGGCCAGCTCCAGTAGTTACCATTCCCACTGGAAACTCCCTTGACATCTACACAGTACACCAAAATGATTAACTAAGAAAACCTAAAAATTTCCAACTTGGGCATATTTTCAGGAATTTAAAAATTATAATTAAGCTTGAAATGAGCTGACAATTACAGAAATCTTATGGCAGTTCAAATTCTGCTACTACAAAATTTTATCATGTAAAATCATACTGTGAACACAAAATTGATCGTTCTACAGTCTCAGCTTTCTTATCTATATGTCAAAAATGAAAATCAATTACTTCTTTTTGTTTTTTGAGATGGAGTCTCGCTCTGTCATCCAGGCTGGAGTGCAATGGTGAGATCTCGGCTCACTGCAACCTTGGCCTCCCAGGTTCAAGAGATTCTCCTGCCTCAGCCTCCTGAGTAGCTGGGATTACAGACGTGCACCACCATGCCTGGCTAACTTTTTTTGTATTTTTAGTAGAGACAGGGTTTCACCATATTGGTCAGGCTGGTCTCAAACTCCTGACATAGTGATCTGCCTGCCTCAGCCTCCCAAAGTGCTGGGATTACAGGCGTGAGCAACCACACCTGGCCAATTACTTCTTTAAAGGAAGAACCAGTATATAGTTTCCCAACTATATAAACTGTAACTATGTATTATGTATTTCAGTGAGGATAGCTCATCAAAGTAAGCTGTCTGCCAAACCACCCTCTTTAGAAATCTCTCAGATCTAGTAGGATCAGATTAATTCTTCCAACAATTCCTATCACAGTATCAGAATTAATCTTAAGTGGGAAAAAGCACACGGAAACAGGGAAAGTTAGAAAGCCACTGCTACTGTGCCCCTCCTGGTTACAAAATTTAGTGTTCTACAGTAGAAAGCTATCAGTTCAGGAAAGGATGTAAATAATTCCCCAGAAAATTTTCCAATTGTGAACCCAGAGTAAAAATGTCATGTTTTGAATCAAACCCTTAGAACTACCCCTGAACCATTACAAGTAACCTTAAGGAAATCCACTTACTTAGGTTTGAAATCTTATAAAAAGGAAAACACAAAGTTGTACCGTAGATGAAGGGAAAAGCAATACCTACGGCTGCTGAAATTCTTCAGAATACAAAATCAAGAAGGTTATCTTACTTTGGTCCTAAATTCAGTGGATGCTCCAAATCCAAAGAGAAATCTCACGACATCATTATGGCCTTGCTGGGCGGCAAAGAATAGGGCAGTTGTACCTGACTGAGAGAGAGGGAGATGCTAGTTTTAAAAGACACTTGGTTATATTACACTTGAATTGAACATCTGCAAAGAAAGCAAAACAATATCCTTGCATATAAACCTTCTTGCCTAGGAAGGGGCTACATTTCAACAGATTCTTATTTTTTGGTCAGAGAAGTGACAAAAGAAAAGGAAAACTTAGTGAAATAGGATGAATGGTGGCTCCTCAGAAGAACTGCCCTCATCCTGAAACTTGTGAATATCACCTTCTATGGCAAAAGACGTGATTCAGTTAAGGGTTTTGAGAAGAGCTTATCCTGGGTTATCTAGGTGGGTCCTAAATCTAATGACAAGTGTCCTAAGAGTGAGGCAGAGGCACTACTCACAATAGCTAAAATGTGGAAGCCACTTAAGTGTCCATCTATGGACGAATGGACAAGCAAAATGTGACATAGCCATACAATGGACCATTACTTAGCTAAAAAGGAAAGGAAATTCTGACATATGCTATATGGATGAGTCTTGATGACATTATGCTAAGTGAAATAAGCCAGTCACAAAAGGCCAACAACTATATGTGATTCTACTGTGAAATCTTTTATTCATTCATTTATTTGAGACAGAGTCTTGCTCTGTCACCCAGATTGGAGTGCAGTGGCGCCATCTCAGCTCACTGCAACCTCTGCCTCCCAGGTTCAAGTGATTCTCATGCCTCAGCCTCCCAAGTAGCTGGGATTACAGGTGCACACCACCACACCTGGCTAATTTTTGTGTTTTTAGTAGAAACAGGGTTTCACCATGTTGCCCAGGCTGGTCTTAAAGTCCTGGCCTCAAGTGATCTGCCCACCTTGGCCTCCCAAAGTGCTGGGGTTACAGGCATGAGCCACTGCACCTGGCCTATTGTGATACCTAAACTGGTCAGAGTCATAGAACCGGAAAGTAGGATGCTGGTTGCCAGGGGCTGGGGGAAAGGGGAATGTGGGAAGTTACTATTTAATGGGTTCAGAGTTGCAGTTTTATAAAATGAAAAGAGTTATAGAGATGGATGGTGATGTGATTGTACAACATTATGAATGTATTTAATAAGACTGAACTGTACACTTAAAAATGGCTAAGAGGGTAAAGTTTACATTACATGCATTTTACCACAATGAAAAACAATAAATATTTTTTAAAAAAGAGGCAGAGGATGGCCAGGCATGGTGGCTCATACCTGTAATCCCAGCACTTTGGGAGGCCGAGGCGGGTGGATTGCCTGAGGTTGGGAGTTCAAGACCAGCCTGGCCAGTATAGTAAAACCCCATCTCTACTAAAAATACAAAAATTAGCTGGGCGTGGTGGCACATGCCTGTAATCCCAGCTACTTGGGAAGCTGAGGCAGGAGAATTGCTTAAGCCCGCGAGGCAGAGGTTGCAGTGAGCCGAGATTGTGCAACGCACTCCAGCCTGGGCAACAGAGCAAGAGTCCATCTCAAAAAAGACACACACACACACACACACACACACACACACACACACAAAGTGAGACACAGGGATATTTGACCCAGTGACAGGGCAATGTGACCACAGAGGCAGAGACTGGAGAGCTGTGGCCATGAGGAGAGTGCTGACAGCCACCAGGAGCTGGAAGAGGCAAGGAAGGGAATCTCCCCAGGAGCCTCCAGGACAAGTGTGGTACAGCCCACACCTTGATTTTGGACTTCCGGGCTCCAAATCTGAGAGAATCAATTCCTAATGTTCGAAGCCATCCAGTTTGTGCCAATTTGTTACAGCAGCCCTTGAAAACTAAAGATATTTGTTACAGTGTTTGGTAAACACAAGCATTCATTAATAGAGGGAAGAATTCCAATTACAAAGTTTAGTGTCCCAGAGTAGAAGACTACTTGTACAAGAAGGAAAATAAGTAATTCACCCACAAAGTTCTCCAATTGCGCAAGCCCAGAGTAAAAATGAGCTCAAAACATTTCTTAAAATGGCACATAATAACAAGAAACAGCCTGATTCCAACATTTAAACCGATCATGATATTCTGAGACACAGTTTTTAGCATGCTTCTTATCTACTTTTGCAAGCCTGCTCAAAGATTGGTATCCAAACCATTGTGTAATATGAGCAAAATCATGATACCATTTTTGTGAGCAACATACATTTTTCCTATAGTGATACTCTTCACTTCTGAGCTTGGAGCTTGGGACAAAGCTAACACTACTCTTTACCAGGCACAGTGAAAAGAAACCCCTTTTTCCATAGTTTACCCAAAACTGTTAAGGTGGTAGGTCTCACTCATGTGTGAAAAGCATATGTGTGTGTGTGTGTGCATGCATGTGTGGGATGGGAGTGAGGACAATAAGACCCACTGAGACAGGCAGGATCCACCCACCTGGTTGCCTGTTTTTTAATGTGGTCTAGAAAAAAAAAGCCCCTTACTCAAGCTGTAGCTTGCCTAACTTCCCGCTGATGGCAGCAGTGGCCTGTCTGGAGCAGCAGCTGTGAAGATGCAGGATGCCGCAGGGGAGGTGCAGCTGACGTTGCAGGCTCCTCAGGTCCAGTGGGAGCTGGAAGCAGGTGGGACCCCCACCCCCCACCGCCTTACTGAGTTGGCTGGGTGGGAGCAGCCATGCCCAGCTGCGGCTCCAGTTTTGGGCGTCCCTGTTCTCTGGGCCTGGGAAGCCCCCACCCCCTGCCCCTGCAGGCTTGGAAGTGCCTGCTCTTGCTCCCTGGCCTCTTCCCACTCCTGGCACCTGCTCCGGTGTGGAGCAAAGTTGTAGCCGAGCCCAGGTACTATCTGTCATGACCTGGCTGGGGGTATGCGTGCTTGAGGTGTGCGTGCTTCAGGTGGTACTGACATGACAGCCCACCCCCCGACCTTGGTCCCCTCTGGACTTTGGGTGCCAACGAGCACAGAAGGGAGGCCAAGGGGCTGAGGGCAGCTAGGTGTGGGCCTGTAGGCATCCCTTGGCAGGAACAGTCTGGGTGCCATGGATGGCATGTTGATGGTGGGAGGCAGACAGGTTCCCACCCATGGCTGCCCACGGACCAATTAACAGACACTTCCTCCTTTCTGAGCCCATAAAAACCCCTGACTCAGCCAGATTCACACAGATGTGTGGACCACCAGCTGCTGGAAGGATATACCCACTGTGGGTCTCCTGTCCACTCAGAGCTGGACACAGAGGTCAGGACTACCAGCTGTGGGATGGAGCTATCCATTTCAGGTCTCCTCAAATTGTCAGGATGACCTGTCTGTGGAAAGGAGCTACCCAATTTGGGTCTCCTGAAAGCTGTTCTGTCACTCAGTGAAGCTCCTCTCCACCTTGCTCACCCTCCAGTTGTCTGCAGACCTCATTCTTCTTGGATGCAAGACAAGAATTCAGGACCTGCTGAATGACCCCGTTTATAAACAAACAGGGCTGAAACAAGCCCCCTGCTCGCCACATTGCAGGTGAAGAAGAGTAAGGAGCTGCAGCCTTTTGTGGAACCCAGACCTAGGGACTCCCCAAACCAGGGCTGTGACACCCTCTTTGGGGCTCTGTGGTTCCTGGCGTCTCCAAGCTTTCAGGCACCACCACGTTCCCTGGTGCCTATGGCAGAAGCCACTTGGGGTACAGCCACATGGTCCAGCTGCAGCCTCACACAGAGCTGGCACCTGTGCCAATGCCTGGAGCTGCCTGCCTCGCCACAGCTGGCATGCCTGGTTGTGCACAGCGGCTGGACCCCATGCTTGCTCACATACCTGGCTTGCCCTTGGCAGGCATGGAGTCTGGGCTGGTAGCGTGAACCGAGAGCAGGCTGCTGGGCCAAGAGGGCAGAATGAGCCCAGCGGGCCTGAGCAATACTCAGGCAGAAGGCACTGCCGGCCACAGAGGTTTCCAGCTGGCAAAGTGACAACTTAAAGATCCTGTGACAGTCAATCAGCAACAAAAGACCCAAGTCTCACTTTAGGTGGGTAGGGACTTCCCGGGGCCCCGCAAGCACAGTTAAGACTTAAACTCCAACTTATAGTCACCTCTTTCTTATCTTAATGCTAAAATCATGCCTGAAGGTGGAGATTTAAAATGCTAATGTTACATGTGATGCATAAAAAAGCATATTGAGCTACTGTGCAAGTGCTACAGAAACCCCTCCTATACATGCCCCAACTAAACCCTTCTCTATAAAAAGATCCTATAAAATGAACCCACATACTTCTCTTGAGGAGCAGCCAACCCTTTTTCTTTCCATAATGGAACCTGGTTCCCTCATGTACAAGCTAAATAAACTTTCTCTTTGCTATCTGATGATCTCTCTTGACTTCTATCCCGGGAGAATACAAGAATCTCGGGTGCTGATAACACCACCACTGAGGCAGAACATGTGACACCTTCCCAGATAGATATAACCCACTACATCAGGCTGTGCCTCAGGAAGTCACAGGCATCATGACCATTCACAGGGCCTTTCAGTCTGCAATGCAGGTGTGATTTTCTCCTTGGTTCTCACAGAAGTAAGTGGGAAGCATCTTCCCACTGCTTTGTTACAGTTGAGGATGCCGGGTTCCACAAACCTTAGGGAGTCAACAGTTCTGGAGGAAGAAACTTGGCTAGAATAGGAAAACTCTCACCTTCTCAATAGATATTACATTTCAGAGACTACCAAAGGTCTTTTCTAGGAGTTGTTTCTTTAGTAAGAAAAAGGATTTGTTTTCAATAAGCTTTCTTGATACATTAATTATATAAATCATTATTACAGCAGTTTGAGCCAATTTTAGACCATACATACTATCAATCATTCTGTAACTTAATGCAGCAATCTGTAGGTAATAGGAGCTAGACCTTAGTCTCGAATGTGAATAAAAGTTTTAAATATGTGTGCCTTACTACATAAACCCAGGGCTTCATGCCAACTGCATTTGTAGCTCCTATGCCTGAGAGGTGTCATCAGCCAATGTGGGTTCTTTAAAGCGATAGTCTTTCAGGAATGCTAGCTTCCAGTTTGTCTCTCTAGCAAGCTCTGTGTATTTAGACAGCCAACCTGAGCAAGGAGTGGCAGGTAGTTTTTTAGGAGACAAATATTCTGATATTACAAAGTAGATCAAGGATTAACAATGGATGAAGGCAGAAGTCTGCCACAGGAGTAAGTTTCAAAGCACTGCAAGTCACTCTTCTAGCTTCCAACACTGGTGCAGGAGGCTGGGGTCTGCCTTTGACTTGGCAGCCCTCTTGGCCCAGACTGGCACAGTCCCAGGAAATTCAGGGACTGCCAGGAACTTACATAGAACCATCATTTGAGCCACACAGATTACCTTTAAGCTGAGTACACTTTGGTAAATCTTCAAAGGCTTTTGTTCTCTGTAGTTTCATCTCCAAGATTAGTTGAGCAATTTGAACCAAATGGATAAATATAAAACCATAAAAACCATAGACTGGCTAGAAATCAAATGCTTCTCTCTTCTTCTAGCTGCTTTTCTCAGTTGTTTCAAAGAGATTTTTGTGCACATTGAATTGTCTGTCAGTATAAAGTTTTTAAAGTAAACCAGATCTGGACCATATTGTTTTGATTAGAGAAAATCTGTCTTTTCTTTAAAGTTGTAATAAACAAAGACTATAAAACAGGAAAAATAGAAAGATTAAAGTAACTTTAAACTATAATTCTAAATGGGTCCAGATATTTTCATCCCACAGGAAAATTAAGTGCTGAAGTGAAAATGACCTAAAACAACGATCTAATGTTATGGAAATTGCAACAAAGAATCTGTTTGTGAGAATATTACATTTGCTGTAGTCTCTTTATACTGCTCCTCCCAATAGACCAGGCTTGTTGATTCAGGGCTACGAAGACCCAGACCCAGATTCTGTATGTCACTCTTTCATGGTCCACAACCCAGGCCTCCAATACCCAGACGGGTGATGGGAAGGACATCTGGATGTGCCTTGGAACTCTATTTTTGAGTCAGGGTCTTGCTGTGTCGCCCAGGCTGGAGTGCAGTAGTGCAATCATGGTTCACTGCAGCCTGGAACTTCTGGGCTAAAATAAGCCTCTAACCTCAGCCTCCCAAGTAACTGGTACTATAGGTGTGGGCTATCATATCAGGCTAAATTTTTAAATCTTTTTACAGAGATGGGGTCTTGCTATGTTGCCGAGGCATACATTACACATGGAACTCTTGACACAGCCCTGAGACCTGATGTGTCTTAATTTGTTCTACTCAGAGGTGATGGTCCAGACTGGAAGAATGAGATATACTGGCTTGATGAAAGTTTGGTTGCTGAATTGTCTTTCTAAAACGTTGCAAGGCAGGACCTGGGATAAAATAAGGCTGGGCCAAGAAAAACCAAGTGGTTCCGTCTGGACTTGCCCAGAAAGCCCATCTTAGGTCTGAGTCAGTGTGAAATGAGGTCAGATGCACTCTAGGGATGACCTGAGCGTTTGTCTCCACAAAGATTAGTTTACCAGGTCCCAGGTCAGCTTGGAAATACACGAATGGAGCCTTCTTAGAACTAAGCCCCACAGTATGTTAAAATGTCCTGGCCTCCCTTCTGCTTCTCTGGATTAGACTAAGAATGGATTCTCAAGGGAGACCAAACTCTCAAGATTGTCTTTGAATGAAGTATGGGAACAGGCTCACATTTTAGTCCAATGTTCACCCATATGGCTTTTTTCAGGACAGAGTATTTAATCCATGGTCAGAGAGAAGTCCTTTGAAAACATGGTTTGGGGAGGGTGATTGCGACATCCTAGCAGGTGAGCCTCATTACAAATAGGTTGGTGACTCAACTCTTCTAAAAATATAATTATCTGTATGAAAATGCTATAAATCCTAGAGTATCTCATTCCAAGGGAAAAATGAAGAACTGACTTAAGCTTGACAAAAAAAAAATGTATGAGTGTTTATGGGCAGGTAGTAAGAGGTTTGGTTACCTCAGATGTGCCCGCTGGCACATTACTGGACCTCATTTTAGGCACAATAAACTCTGCAATGGGCTTTAACGTGGGAGAAAAGCAATGATGGCTCTTGCCCCCCATACCAGTTCACTATCATGAAAACTTCAGATCTCTGAGCTTGGTCATTTTTCTTCTAGTGCAAAGCCTACCTACCTCTCTCTGGAGATTGATGTCTGCTCCTTGCAGAACCAGCTCCCTCACACAGTCTATGTGGCCAGCGTAGGCAGCAACCATCAGGAGTGTGGTGCCATGCTGGATGGAGGAGAGAAGATGAAGTTAGGCCACTGCTATGTCAGAGAGAAGGGTCCTAGGAAAGATGCTGCAGAGATGTCAGCTCCACTCAGAACACATCCAAGGGCAAAATTCCCTGCGGTGATGAAAGTGCTCGTGAATAATCTCATCATGCAGTCTAGATGGGAAAAAGCAAAGCGACAAATTGCTGAGGTTGGGAATTTTGATGTAAAAATTCACTTACTTCCATTACCTTCAGAAGCACAGTACAAATGAATCATAGTTATTGAATTTTAAGGCAGCAATGATATAATGCTCTCATTTTATGATTCCTATTTAATGACTCCTGAGGTATCCGAAATTACCATCATTTAGACTTGCTCCTTTGGGTTAAGGAATCATCTCTCCAGAAAGCTCCTGATAAAATAACTTTTTGTTTAAAACAAGGAGGGGCAACTTACATATTAGTGTCTATTCAAGGAAGCACAAATTTGGTCGAAATATCTACTGGCCACCCAGCAGACAGGACAGAGCATGAGCTCTAAGGGAAAGGAGCTGGTGGCTCAAGCGACTCCTGACGTGGAAAGGGTGCTGAAAAGGCTGGGAGTGTGAGGTGCCGTCTGGGGGCAGAATGTATGCAACACTGCAAGGTGGCCCTGGGGAGCTGGAAGTCAGGAGGAAGTCTTGGGGTGTCTGAAAGGGGTGGCTTCAAGAACAAGAGGAAAAGTGGTCATCAAAGTGGTCAGTGGGTGAGGCCACAGTGACAATTGGTGTTTCTGCCCTATTTTCCACTGTGGTGTAAGAACCAGCCCCGTAAAACCCATATAAGACCAAGATAGCCAGTTCACAGATGTCCAAGACCCCGCACCAGCCTGAGTTCTGGCAAGGAACAGCTGGTACATTCTAACTGGGATAATTGGAAGAAAATGTCATAAACAGACTATTAAGCTGAGGCCTGGGCACAGGGAATCTACAAAGAACAGCACAGCACTGGGATCTAGGAACAGTGGGGGTCCATGACCAGCTGAGGCCTGAAGTTGCCAGGGGAAGGGAGTGGCTCCCAGGATGCAGAGAATGGAGTAGGGGGCACTGCTGCCAGACAGAAACAGGGAGGGTGCTGGGCTCCCTGACATCCCTCTCCTCCCACCCTCTGACTCCTACAGTTGCTCCTATGGGGCAAACACAACTGGAGGCCAGAGGGAAGTGAGTCTGCTGGGGCAGTACACACAGTTCAGACTGTGAGGCCAGAAGCGAGAAGGGTGTGGAGTGAATCTGGAGGTGTAAACCAAAGATATCCTGTAAACCAAAGATATCCTGCCCCAATGCCCTGGGTGGGGAGGGGGGCAACTGGAGCAAACGGCCATTTTGCTTTTGCGGTGGTGGTGGACTTCACTTAACAAATGTGTGCAATAAAAGCTGGAAATGGCACACCCTGTTTTTAGGAAAACAAAAAAGCTCCTTCAAAACATTTTTATTCAAATCCTAAAATCAAAACATCATTGCTTGCTCCTTCTTCTCATTGGAGGTCCCCTTGGTCCCCAGAGATGAGAAGTCTTGCTGAGCGCAGCAAGATGATTGCCTCTAGCTGGGGAGGGGAAGGCTCTCTAAGTGGTATCTGCCAGGGGGCAGTAGTATCTATTTTTATTTCACCTTCTAAATTGCCAATGAGCTTATTTATGTTTGCAAGAGGTAATGAGAGGATAAAAGGCTGGGGGAGGCTTCAATTTTTGTTTTCTCATCCTTGTAGAAAAAACATAACTCCCACATCCATGGCAGCCCACTAAATTATCTCCATCTTTTCATGAAAGCTGTTGGCTTGAATTCTTTCACTAAACAGCCTTTTCTTCTTGTAATCTGCCAATTCTGATTCCCAGTGAAGTGCCTCTTTCCCTATTGTGGCTGCCTTCTGTTTTGTGCATTTAATTGTTTCCTTTTCTTTCTGACTTTCCCCAGCATGTTTTTAAGTTCACCGCAGTACTTTGGATGTTTTAAAAAGGATGAAGCAAGCAAACACATGAACGAGTAAATAAGCATTGTAAAGGGAAATGTATTCCTGAGGTGCTCCTGTGCCCACACAGGGCAATGGTGTGTGCTGGGCATGCATCTACCAAACCCATCATCGTACGCTGTCTCTGCAGTCCACATCCACCCGGCCGCTGTTCAACAACAGCTTCAGCAGCGCCAGGTTTCCTCTTCTGGCTGCCCAGAATGCAGCGTTGGCAAGCGGAGTTTCCTTCTGCAAGAACAAAATGAAACAGGATCTTAAAATTGATCCCAGTAAACATGACTGCTTCTACGCATATAGATAATAACATTCAGAAAGGAGAACATCCAGATGTGTTGCATCATTTGAAAGATTGCTCCTCCAGCAATAGACTACTGTAATATACTTGGTTATAGAATGAACCCTGTTGGATTCCAGACACCTGAGCACCATATGGCTATGAAGAGCACTGTTGTTGATAATCCAGCACTATTAATAACCTATTTCCCACTAATGTTCTCACTTTCCTGCCTCTGTTGTGTTTTTGTTCACCCAGTTTCCCTTTTGCTTGTAATGAATTTTCCTCCATCCTTCAAGGCCAAGGCTCTGCTCAAATGCTATTTCCTCCCTGAAACATTCCAAATCTTTCTTCACCTCTAAGTGGAGCAAAATTTCTCCCAATTCTGACCTCTCAAAGGAGTTTACCTGCCCTTTTCCTAAGCCCTCAATGCTTTCTATCTGATTCCACTACCTGTGTGGAATGTTTCACTTTCCGTCCACCTAATTTCCTTTGCTTCAGCTGAAACTTGCCAGAGGTTTGAGTTGAGAACAAAGAACTTGGGGCAAATAATGCCATTACATGTCCTCATATGGATCCTTCATTCCACCATTGGATCATTTTGTTTGTTTGAGACAGGGACTCACTCTGTTGCCCTGGCTGGAGTGCAGTGGCATAGTTATGGCTCACTGCACCCTCGACCTCTCAGGCTCAATCCATCCTCCCACCTCAGCATCCTGAGTAGCTGAGACCACAGGCATGTACCACCATACCCAATTAATTATTTTATTTTTAGTAGGGACAGGGTTTTGCCACATTGTCCAGGCTGGTCTTGAACTCCTGGGCTCAAGCAATCTACCTACCTCAGCCTTCCAAAGTGCTGGGATTACAGGCATGAGCCACTGCACCAGGCCTGCCGGGTTATTTTAAAGCTATGCAGTTAATTTTCGAACCATACCTATGGAAATCATGGAAGTGGAAAACAGGTCTTCCAAATGGGTGGCAGAGATGACTGCAGTACAATCTTCTCTAAAATAATAGATTTGAGTTTGTAGAGAACAGTCCATGAGAGGGAGGAACTGGCTTTGGGACCAGACAGCTCTGGGTTTCAGCCCAGCTCCGGACAAGTAAGTTGGCTCTTGGGAGTCTCAGTTTCCTCTTGCTTCCTTACCTTGAAGCTGACGGTATTCAATGATGTCGATTGTTACCTAATATAGTACCCAACACACTATAAATGCTGATTAAATGCTAGTTTCCTTTCCTGTGTTCTTTACAAAATCAGAATCAATAGGCAAAATTAAATTCAGAGTATTGGTACTAATATAGAATTTTGATGGTCTTCAGGAAATGTTATAAAAGTATTCACATTATTTAATAAAAGCATTTTTGCGAGTGGGTTTAAAACATCTGTCTGACTCCAAAGGCCTTTTGCACAGTATGTCTTTTAAATATATTGATATTGTATTAAATACAATGCTTCTCTAAGCTCAAAAGAAAATACCAACTATTTCAGCTACTCAACAGAGCCCTCTAAAATAAAAGGACAGTGGCAGCAGTATTTGTGGGTGTGAGGATTTCATTTCAGAAGTCCTTCAGCACATATACAGGCGTATGCTCTTGTGCATACTTGAATGAGAGAATGGCAAGGTGGGGAGTGATAAGCTAATAGCAAACATACTTTGAATAGTTTCCTCACTCATTTAGGAGGAAAATAAATCACCTCCAATTTCAGATTAACAATTTGCCTTTTCTGAAGCTGTAAATTTTGCTGTCCTGGAGTTTTCAAGCCAAACTGCTACCATGGTGTTCACACCAGCATTGCAGTTTAGGCACCAGGCTGGGTCTGATTTGTTCCAGCTATCAGTAACTAGGCAAAGCAATGACAAGGGAGGTTTGACCTCTATAATGAATCATGAAACAAAGTCTTTTAATAAAGAGACTGCACAAGGCCAAAACGAATTCTGGGAGGGTGAACCAGGCAGACGATGTAATATGCACCAGAGAACAGCTCTGCTAGCTTTTCTTGAAAGGTAAATACACAAGAATGATAAAATGTAATTCATTTTCAGGGACTCTGTCATTTCACTTTAACCCCAAATACCTTCAAAAAACCATCTGCAAACAGCAAGCGTCTATTGTCGTAACAAGATCTCTAGCCAGGGCCTCTCCTCCCTTTAGGATGGTCTTGGGGATTCCTATCCGGCTGGGCTGGACATCCTGGTTTACTATAAGGTTCTAGAAACTGAGCTTTGTGAAAAGCTATAAATATTTCATTTTCCTTTGGGCTTAATTTACTGAGAAGCAGAGGCATGACAGAGTAGTTGGTTTGGGGGTAAGAAGGAGCTGGGTTCAATCTGGACTACTTCCTAGCTCTGTGATATTGGGCTTTTTTTTTTTTTTTTTTTGAGATGGAGTCTCTCTCTCTCTGTCACCCAGGCTGGAGTGCAGTGGCATGATCTCAGCTCACTGCAACCTCCACCTCCCTGGTTCAAGCATTCCTCCCACTTCAGCCTCCCAAGTAACTGGGATTACAGGGACATGCCATCACACCCAGATAATTTTTTTTTTTTTTTGAGATGGAGTCTCACTCTGTCACTCAGGCTGGAGTGCAGTGGCACAATCTCAGCTCACTGTAACCTCCACCTCCCAGGTTCAAGTGATTCTCCCGCCTCAGCCTCCCAAGTGGCTGGGATTACAGGCACCTTGCCACCATGCCTGGCTAATTTTTTATATTTTTAGTAGAGATGGGGTTTTACCATGTTGCCCAGGCTGGTCTCAAATCCTGAGCTCAGGCAGTCCACCCCCCTCTGCTTCCCAAAGTGCTAGGATGACAGGTGTGAGCCATCACACCCAGCTAGGAAAGGACTTCTTGAGACAACTTTTGAAAGACATATAGGGGCCTGGGAGGACAAAAGCTGATGAGGTCCCAGGCAGAGGGGTGGTAGAGCAAGACTAGAGGCTTACCGCAGTGTCCTGGGAATCATCACTGGCTCAGTAGGGCTTCAGGGAAAGGCATGAGGGAGAGGGTGAAAGCTGAAGGAGGGCAGGTGGTCAGGGCGAGGCTCTCAAGGCTCTGCTGCACGTGCTATACTGAGTTTGGACTTTATCCTAGTGGACACTGGAGAGTCAAACATTTTATGGTGGGGAGACACCATTCATTTTGCATTTCAGAAAGGCCTTTCTCATTAGGGAGAACGGATTGAGGTCTGGAGCCAGGCTGAGACTGGTGTCTACAAGGGTTAAGAGACTACTGCACAGATGGGGCAAGAGACCAGGGACTGAGCTGAAGCCTCAGCTCAACAGTGGGAATTGGAGGATGGGACAGACTGGAGACATTTTAGGGGCTAAACTGCATAGCCTTGGTCTGTGACTGTGTGTGCAGGAGGGGAGGGAAAAGGAGAGTGGATTCACTCCCGATTTGTGGTTCCAGTGCCTGGCTGATCTTGGTGCCATTCTTGAAGGTTGGAAACACCATATGAAAGACAGGCTTCAGAAAAAAATGATGACTTCAGCATTGGACATCCTGGGTTTCAAGTGCCTATGGGGCATCTAGGCGGCAATGTCTAGCAAAGAAATGGGCAGGTGCTCCTGTCACCCTATGGCCAGCACATTTACTGGAGGCCGGAGTCTTGAGCTAATGCTCACTCAATGCAAAGTGCTTACTCTGGACCACGTGGTGTGTCTTCTGCATATACTAGCTACTAGCTCATTTCATTCTCATCCTTGCTCAGTGAAGTGGGCACTGGGACGATCCCATTTTACAGATGAGGTAAGTGAGAAATGGCCAGTCAGGCTTCAGCTCCAGGTCGTCTCTTGCTTGAGGCTACCCTTTAACTCCCCATCACACTGTTCTACCTCCTGTGGAATTCTTCTGTGGACAGCAAGGAATAAGGCAGCAGTGACCCCCAGTGACCTCCTTCCTATCCTCCATCCCAAGCTCCTCTCCAGCCAAGACGGAAAGTCCCCAACCTTCCTTCTGTTTGGGGTCTACGCATGTCACATTCCCTGGATAACTTCCAAATCTCCTCTGGGTATGACACGCACATAATCATAAATGGAGTGGAGAGAGACGGGGGCCAGTCCTCTAGCCTTTAAAGGAGACAGTGCACGTGAAAATACGTCACACAAATACTATTTCACCTCTTTCTTGATGTTTCTGATCTCTATAATAAAACCAAGGAGCTTCTTTCAGGCTTGCTGATTGTAACTTTAAAAGTAACAGCAAGAACAACTAAGTTGAGATCTTGCTCTGTATCAGGCAGTGTGCTAAACAATTTACTACTTTAACTCATGTAATTCCAGGAACAGCCCCATGAGGTAGTACAGTCATGTAATACATGATAGACTGCATATATAATGGGGGTCCCCTAAGATTATAATGCCATATTTTTACTGTACCTTTTCTACTTACATGTGTTTAGATATGCAAATGCTCACCACTGTGTAACAATTGTCTACAGTATTCCATTCAGGAACATGCTGTAGTTTTGTCAACTAGGAGCAATAGGCTACACCATATAGCCTAGGTGTGCAGTCGGCTACACTCTCTAGGCCTGTAGTAAGTGCACTCTATAATGTTTACACAATGCAGGAAATACCTAACGTGCATTTCTCAGAATGTGTCCTTGTTGTTAAGTAATGTATGACTAATATAATTATTCTCATTTTCTTTTTATTTATTTTTTACTTTTAAAGGAAGGTCTCCCCTCCCCTCCCCTTCCCTCTCCTCCCCTCCCCTCTCCTCCCCTCCCCTCTCCTCCCCTCCCCTCTCCTCCCCTCCCCTCTCCTCCCAGTGAGCCACTATGTCTGGCCTATTATTCCCATTTTTAAGATGAGGAAACTGAGCGCAGGAATGAGTTAGTCAAGGTCACACAGTAAGGATCTTGGCTCATCCAAATAACAGAGCCGGGATTTAAATCCAAGCCTGGGCTGGACATGGTGGCTCATGCCTGTAATCCCAGCACTTTGGGAGGTTGAGATGGGCAGATCACTTCAGCTCAGGAGTTTGAGACCAGTCTGGCCAACAACGTGAAGCCCCGTCTCTTCCGAAAATACAAAAATTAGCTGGGTGTGATGGTGCACACGTGTAATCCCAGCTACGCGGGAGGCTGAGACACAAGAATCACTTGAACCTGGGAGGCAGAGGTTGCAGTGAGCCGAGATGGCACCACTGCACTCCAACCTGGGTGATAAGAGCAAGACTCAGTCTCAAAAAAGTCTGTTTGGGTCTAGAGTCTGCAATCTTACATTTTAAACCTTGTAGAAAATTGAGTGTAAGCTTCCACATTTGTCACATTTTCTTCTCTCCCTACTTGCCCCTTTCATTTACTGTCAGAATTTTGGCTGTACACTGCTCATCTGTACATTTCCAGAAATTGTACAGGAAACAAAGGGAGAGGAAACACAGAGGGAAATTTATTTGTACAGAACTGGAATTCTGATTAAAAGCTAAGAGGGGGTAGAGATTTAAACTATTAGTTTTAAAAGGTTTACAGTAATGTGGACTTCAATCATATACTTAATAATTCAATCAAGAGAACATTAGCTTCATTCAATAATAAATTTCTATGATATTAGAGGTGATATAAAATAAAGATGTAGTGATGGAGTGCAAAGCTATATGTACCCTCTTCCCTTTGGAATTTAACCAGCATTAACATTAAAATATAGTTCATAAGATGCACAAAACAGACTCTTTGTAGAATAAGATACTCAACTCCAACCTGGCTGGGTTATAGCATCGTATGACAGATAGCAGGCCCTGAAGGAAGTACAAATAATTTACCCCAAAATATATTTATTTGATATATTTTGAAATGACCCTGCAAAGCTGTCTTTTGTGGGGGAAATTTGCATTACATAGGGAATCCCCTTCCCTTTCCAGGAGATGCTTCACTGGGAGTCTGACACCTTTTTTTTTCCTGAAACAAGGCTGGAGGACAGTGGCATTATCACAGCTCACTGCAGCCTAGACCTCCAGGGCTCAAGAGATCCTCCAGCTTCAGCCTCCCAAGTTGGGATTACAGGTGGTGTGAGCCACCTGAATAAGTAGAATCTGACACCTTTTAAGATACATTTACCATCTATTCTCTAAAGCCTGTTACTTAGAGGCTTTATCTATATCATAAGGACCTTGGCTTCCACAACCTTACTTATCTTAACTCAAGTATTCTTATGACATGGAAACCCCCTCCCCCATCTTTGAGATGTCCCACTTTTCCTGGCCAAACAAATGTATACTTTACATGTATTGATTTATGTTTTTGCTTGTAACTTCTATCTCCCTAAAATGTAAGCCAAGCTGTCACCCAACCACCTTGGGCACACGTTCTCAGGACCTCCTGAGGCTGTGTCATGGGGCCATAATCACACTTATTTGGTTCAGAATAAAACTTTAAGTATTTTACAGAATTTGACTTTTTTAGTCAACAAGCCTAAATCCCGTGATGTATCACTTCCCTAAGTGATAGGAAAGTGAAGAGAAAAGGAGATTTACTCTGAGCATTCTGCCTTACAGGTAGGCCTATATATCCCTGGCATTTCTAAATTCAGAACTCAAGACTATGTTTAAAGTCTGTTTAAAACATATATGGCTAGAATAGACAAATCTGTAGACATAGAAAGTAGAGATGTGGGGTAATAGTGACTGCTAATGGGTATGAGGTTTCTTCCTGGGGTGATTAAAATTATCTAAAATTTCTAAAATTGTCAGGCGTGATAGGATTCATGCCTGTAATCCCAGCATTTTGGGAGGCTGAGGCGAGCAGACTGCTTGAGCCCAGGAGTTCAAGACCAGTGTGGGCAATATAGGAAGACCCTATCTCTACAAAAATACAAAAAAATTATACAAGTGTGGTGGTGCATGCCTGTAGTCACAGCCACTCGGGAGGACTGCTCAAGCCTGGGATGTCAAGGCTGCAGTGAGTGGTGATGGTGCCACTGCACCCCAGCCTAGGTAACAGAGTGAGACCCCGTCTCAATAAACAAACAAACAAACTAACAAAGGCTCTAAAATTGATGTACTGATGGTTACACAACTCTGAATTGACTATAAACCACTGAAATAAGTACTTTAAGTGGGTGAATTCTACGGTATGTGTAAAAAATATGGTTTTGTTAATTTATTTTCCCATGGCTCATCCAAATAATTTAAGATGACTGGTGAACTAGAGTTGATTAAGAGATAATTTACATATTCTCAGAATAAGGATAAAGCATACAAGCTCCTGTACTTCTGGGCCAGGCATGAGACCGGATTCTAGCAGTAAGATGAAACTGGTATTGAGATGCTTCATCTTCTCAGGTAAGACATGCTCAAGAAAGGCCCAGGTATTTTATTTACCTAGCTATGATGGTTTGTCTGATATGGTAGCCTCACCCACCCCCAACTGTGTTAGACATTTGGTAACTTCAGTCTGAAGAACAAGTTTTGAGTAGTTGAAAAGCCATTGCAGAGTCAAAAGTCAATGGACTGAAATTCATGCAACTTTATTCGACAAAAAAGGCTGTGTTTCCTTATTTATTTATTTATTTGAGACTGAGTCTCGCTCTGTTGCCCAGGCTGGAGTGCAGGGGCGCAATCTTGGTTCACTGCAACTGAGAAAGAAAAGTGAATTAATGATTATTAAGAAGCTGTGGGCCAGGAGCAGTGGCTCACGCCTGTAATCCTAGCACCTTGGGAGGCCAAGGTGGGTGGATCACCTGAGGTTAGGAGTTCAAGACCAGCCTGGCTAACATGGTGAAATCCCCTCTCTCTAAAAATACAAAATTAGCCGGGTGTGGTGGCACATGCCTGTAATCCCAGCTACTGGGGAGGCTGAGGCAGGAGAATCGCTTGAACCTGGGAGGCAGAGGTTGCAGTGAGACCAGATTGCACCACTGCACTCCAGTCTGGGCAACAAGAGAGAAACTCAGAATACTCACATCTCAGAAAACAAACAAACAACAACAAAAAACTTTTAAAGTAATTCACATTTGCCTACTTCATTCCATTCTCACCACCTGTGCACTGGTCCAGTACTATTTCTTAAAAAGATGACATCTCCCAGCTCCACCCTCTTCTCCAAACCTGGCCAGACATCTTTCCAACATGCACATCTCGCCATGTCACTCCTCTGCTTACAAGAGCTATTGTCGGTAACGGGATTACAGTGGGGCTGCAAAACTGTGGGCAAGTTAATTTCTCTATACCTTAGTTTTCTCATTAAAAAAAACAAAGTAGAGCCACGAAGAGCACCTCCCATAGGTCTCCCCAGGACTGAGAGCATACACATCATGTTCTCGGTTCAGAGTCAGGCACATTTTAACTGTTCAATACATTTTAACTACTATTTTTATTAAAACCTTTCAATCGAGGCAAATGAACCTCTTTCATCCTAAAATGTGGGGATTAGATGGAATGACTTTAATCAACTCTTCTGAGACGAGACACCTTCGGACCCTGAAGCCTGCTCATCGTCTGCAGCGTCGCTGGGTGCGGGCCACTCCTCTGGGGAGGAGGCAGCCGTGGGTGCAGCTGGTACTCCAGCATGAGAGCGCAGAGGGTCAGGTTCGGGGACTCCTGCGGCTGCAGGTCAGCGCTGACCCCAGGCTTCTTCCCCGCCCCCGACCTGTTACCCCGCGACAGTCCCCCGCAGCCCTGTCGCCGGGCACAGGCTCAGCCGATCCACAGCCCTGAGTGCGAAGCCTGCGAGGCAGGGCAAGCAGGCAAACCGCAAACCCACAGGGGGCACCCGGCCCCGCCGCTTCCTCCTGGGCCTCGCCCGGAGCCGGAGAAGAGAGGAAGGAGAGGCGGGCAGCCGGCGGCGCCCACCCAACCCCGCCCGAGCCCGGCCCCAGCCCCGGCCCCGGCCCCGGCCCCCGAGCCCGCGGCGCTCACCTTGAAGGACATCCTGCACATGTCCGCGGCCAACCCCAGCGGGAGGGAGCCGGCGCGCTTCGGGCCCGTGGCGCCTAGTCCTCCCCGGCCTCCCTTCCCTCGCGGCGCCCGGCGTTCCGCAGAGGGGCGGCCTCCGACGCCGCGCGCTCCAGCCGCCCGGCGCGGCAGGAGCCGCCACACGCAAGACCCGGCCGGAGGGTGGCGCGGGGGCGCGCTCCGCTCGCGCGCGCGCACACTGCACACGGGGTGCCGCGTGGACGCGCTCCAGGACCTTCCGTAAACGCGCGCGCGCAAACACCCTAAACTCCACACGCGCTTTGCACACTCTCCACACACGTTCACACCCCCACACTCACACACAAACACCCTAAACTCCACTCCACACACTGTGTACACTCTTCACACACGTTCACACCCCCACACTCACTCCAAACTCCACACACTGTGCACACTCTCCATACACGTCCACACTCCCACACTCATCCACACACACACACACTCCAAACTACACACACACTGTGCACACTCCACACGCGTCCACACTCCCACACTCCCACACAGTCCAAACTCCACACACACTGCACACTCACCACACACGTCCACACTCCCACACTCATCCACACACACACACACACACTCCAACTCCACACACACTGTGCACACTCTCTACACGCTTTCACCTGCCCGCACTCATCCACACACACACTCCAAACTCCACACACACTGTGCATTCTTACCACACGTCCACACACTCACACTAACACATCCATACTCGCTCACACACACACACAACACTCCAAACTCCACAGCAACTAATTCTGCTGGAAACTTTGGGGACAGGTAATTCCACCCTGCCTCAAAGCCCTCATACACTTGTCACTGCCCTTTGGTCATCTGTCCATTTGCACAAGCTGGCTCTCTCCAGAGAACTAGGCTTCCTCTCTAGCAGAGACTCAATGTTTAGTTGGAAGAGAAGGTCTGTGTTCTTCTCATTCTCCAGGATTGCTTTCAGGTTATTACACCTCTGTGTACACTCTTCACACTCACATCCACACACCCACACATACACTATAGCCTCCACATTCCACACTCACAGCTTCTACACACAAAGCTCTCCACAGTCACGTTCAAACACGCACACTCACACGCATTCTCCAAACTCCACACACATCATGCATATGCTCCACATTCCACACACAGAGGACCCCCACACACACTTTCCACACTCATGCCAACTCACCCACATCCACTCACACACAAACTCCATACATATCCTTCCAAATAGCCTGATCTGCCCCAGAGGACTCCCAACCTTCATTACAACACAAATATTACAATGATGTAAAAATGAAGCTTGAGGAAAAAATTCATCCAATAGCAATTTTCATGTTAATTTCTTTCTCGGCTTTCTGAGAAACTTTTTTTCTCCTGGATAGAAAAGGATTGTTTCCTAGATATTGAAAAGATTTGTTTCCTAGAAAATATCTATTTTGATTTCACAAATAATAAGTGGTCTTTTCCTTTTTGATGGAGAAAGGTCAATTTTGGAATAGACTCATACTCCTCCTCCTGGAGTATTTGCAATATGTGTGTCTACTCCTGCTGCCTGCCCAGGGTTGGTTTGGAGGAAGTAAAACTCAGAGTTTTGAGTATAAAAGACAGTAACAGCTCTTTTTAAGCACATTTTAGAAAATTTAAAGAAAAAAAAAGTAGGCCAGGAGCAGTGGCTCACACCCGTAATCCCAGCACTTTGGGATGCCAAGGCAGGCAGATCACTTGAGTCTAGGAGTTTGTGACCAGCCTGGGCAACATGGCAAAACCCTGTCTCTACTAAAAATACAAAAATTAGCCAAGCGTGGTGTTGGTGTGCCTGTAATCCCAGCTACTCAGGAGGCTGAGGTGGGAGGATAACTTGAGCCTGGGAGGTTGAGGCTGCAGTGAGCCAAGCTTGGGTCACTGCACTCCAGCCTGGGCAGCAGGGCAAGAATCTGCCTCAAAAATAAAAATAAAAACAAAAAAATAGTATAAAAGTGGACATCTCACCCCCTTACACTATAAGAATCCACTCATTCATTTTCCCCCTCACCACTTTGTGTCTCTCTCCGTCTTCTCAATTAAATTTGTAATGATATTAAATTTAAAAGTTAAAAACAATTACAAATAAAAGTTAATAATAAAAATTAAAATGTTTAACTTTTATGGACACATCGTATTACTTGTACTTAAAACAAATTTAAAAACATTCTGAACTTTTATAGAAAATTCCAAATTTAAAACTAAGGACTCAAAACTTTTCCTTACCTTGAGTGCCTATAGATTGCACAGTTTTTAAGTTGTCACACAACTTTATTTATTTATTTATTTATGAGATGGAGTTTTGCTCTTGTTGCCCAGGATGGAATGCAATGGCATGATCTCAGCAACCTCCACCTCCTAGGTTCAAGCAATTCTCCTGCCTCAGCCTCCCAAGTAGCTGGGATTACAGGCATGCGCCACCACACCTGGCTAATTTTGTATTTTTGGTAGAAACGGGGTTTCTCCATGTTGGTCAGGCTGGTCTCGAACTCCCAACCTCAGGTGATCCGCCCGCCTCGGCCTCCCAAAGTGCTGGGATTATAGGAGGGAGTCACTGTGCCTGGCCACCACACAACATTATTATATAAAATCAAGCCTCAGAGGTTTTGCTTTAATAGTTTTGTTTGTTTATTTGTTTGTTTGTTCTTCTCAGACGGAGTTTCACTCTTTCACCCAGGCTGAAGTGAGGTGGTGGATCTCGGTTCACTGCAACCGCCACCCCCTGGGTTCAAGCGATTCTCCTGCCTCAGCCTCCTGAGTAGCTGGGACTTATAGGCGCCCACCACCGCGCCTGGCTAATTTTTTGTATTTTTAGTAGAGACAGGGTTTCGCCATGTTGGCCAGGCTGGTCTTGAACTACTGACCTCAGGTGATCCACCCGCCTCAGCCTCCCAAGATGCTAGGATTACAGGTGTGAGCCAATGTGCGTGGCCTGCTTTAATAGTTTTGATAAACAAAAAGGAGAAAGGAAAGAACTATTATTATCATTATTATTTTTTGAGATGGAGTCTCGCTCTGTTGCCTAGGCCAGAGTGCAATGGCACAATCTCGGCTCACTGCAATCTCCACCTCCCAGGTTCAAGAGATTCTCCTGCTTCAGCCTCCTGAGTAGCTGGGATTACAGGCATGTGCCACCATGCCTGGCTAATTTTTGTATTTTTAGTAGAGACAGGGTTACACCATGTTGGTCAGGCTGATCTCGAACTCCTCATGATCCGCCTACCTCAGCCTCCCAAAGTGCTGGGATTACAGGCATGAGCCACTGCGCCCTGCCAGAACTACTAT
>CAUYLG010023472.1:0-78379 GCA_963573385.1 Cacajao melanocephalus | reverse complement strand
CATATATATTATATATTATCTATTACATATATATACATATATTATATATATGTATACATATATATTATACATATATATTATCTATATATCTATACATATATATCTATATATGTATACATATATATTATCTATATGTATATATGTATGTATATATGTACATATATACACATATGTACATATATACACATATGTGTGTATATATGTACCTATATATGCACAAGCTATACTAGACAGTACAATAAGGCAAATTTCTGAAAACAATGCCAACATCTTGTTAAGAGGCAAAATCCTTTAACAGTTAAAAGCAAAAATAGAATTGACCTTTTGGGTCTTGTCCTAGCCTTTAAAAATACAATTTTTTAACCAAATAATCATTAAATATGTTCTTGATAGAATAAAAACAGCATCAAGCCTACAGTGACCATATTCATTTTCTGTTTAAATAGTTTATAATACTTAGGGTTATTACATGCCACATATATATATATACACATATATATACATGTGTATAGATATACATATATACACATGTATATGTATACACACATATATGTATATGTATACACACATATATGCATATGTATACATATGTATACACACATATATATGTATATGTATACATATGTATGTACACACACACACACACACACACACATATATTGTACCTCTGTAAGGGAAGGCTGTGACTGATGCATTTTTACATCTGTTTTGTTCACTACTTTCTCTTTTTTTGTCATGAATCTCTTGTAACTAGAACAGCAGTTGGTATATAGTAGAAGCTAAATAATTACTTATCGAACAAAGGACTTGAATCTTTGTATCCCTCACATTGTCTGGTTTAATAATGTACTGTCCACAGAAGAATCTCAAATATTAATTGATTTAAATTGATTTTCAAAGTTCTAACTGGTCACATGGGTAGAGATGGATGTCAAAAACACTGCAACCATTTCTCACTACATAGCCAATGACTGTGTTCTAATTAGTAGTATTCATAAGCAATGATTTTGCAGCAAAACAGTGTTACTGCACATTAGCTTGCCATTTTATCAATGCGTGTAAACTTTTCATCACATTCTTTAATAAAATTTCAGTTTAATCAATATATGCATTTCCAACATGGGAGACAGTGGAAAGAAGGAAATCAGAATTAGACCACCCTCAAAAACAACCTACCATAAATTATCATGGTGCTTAAAATATAGTAGGCAAAATATAAAACCCATAAAGAAAGTTTTACTGAAAATAACTAAAGAAGAGATAGATTTTAAACACAATTATTTTTGTCCTGATATCACCAAACTACATATTTTACATAACAATGAATATTACAGCTTTAAGAAAGTCAAAATAAGTTTTTTAAATAAGCATTTGATTTCTGAAATGTATTTATATAACACAATAAAGTTATATATCAGGTATGAAAATCTCAGAGGTAACAAACAGGCTTCTTTGCAGAAATTTTAAATTTAAAATCACTAAAAGTTGGAATGATTTTGTCATTTTTATGAATCTTTCATTTAAATAGAAAGAAAAATTATTGTAAGAAAAAGTGCATATTGATTGGATTAAGTCACACTGCTTAATTCTCATTTCAAAATGTGAATTTTACAACCTATATCCCAGGTTTTTGGACCATAAGGATCCTTTCAATCCAAAACTCTGAACAACTTTTACTTACCTCTCAGGCTTCTCAACTAGAAATTTTGTCTCATACAACTGCTGTCAAAGCTTAAGAACTGATATTTGAAAGCATTGACCTAAGGGACATTATAACCATTTATTTCTATAGATTCTCTAAAATTCTACCTTTTGAAGAGAACAGCCAGCCAACAAGACAGGTAGTCAGACTCTATTATTCAGCTTTTCATAGAAACACCTTCACTGAACTAGGATTTAACATTTTGTCTTAGGTTTATAATTGGTTGACCTAAAAAAAGGTCGTATAATGATATAGATATCATACGTTATGGTCTTCAGCATGTTTTACAAATAGAACCTGCCAGTAAATTTCCCTTAAGGTCAACACTAGGTTTATGTCATTGTTTTCTTTTCTTTTCTTCTTATTTTTCATTTCTGATAAACTATGCTTCTTCATAGCAGACAATGTGAGCTACATTACTGTCTTTTTTTTTCATTGATAAAAATAATAACACTGAGTTTAATATTCACTTATACTATTTTTTCTTGCTTATGCTTCTAATTCTTTTAGAAATTAGAGAAAATTTACTCTGAAACATAGTCTCTATTCAATCTAGTTTACTTGGATTTCGAAATTTATGTTTTAAATATAGCATACAACTATTTATAAATCTATTTTTGGCTTTGATAAAATGTAGTAGATATAAATAACCACCTATATATTACAAGTGCATTGCAATAAAAATCATACTTTACAAATATAATCAATAATAAGACTATCACCATGAGTATATTGTTTGAACTCACAGACTGAGCAAAGTTGCAGATTCATAAGGTAACAACTTATGTACTACATTCTCCACTTATTAACTGAATTTTTCACCTTAAGCAACTGACCTAGCCCTCTAAGCCTTTCTTTCTTTACTTATAACAAACAAATTAATAACAGCATCTGATAAAAATTGCTATTAGCTATTCTATACATTAGAGATAATTTGCTTCCAATATTGGAATGGATGACTCTCTTTTCAACATTATCGACTGTGCTCCATAAATAGAAACTACCTGTCTTGTTTAAACTACGTTTTCAGCTAAACATTGGTCTTAGTCCATTTGTACCACTAAAACAAAATTCCACAGTCTGGGTAGCTTATAAACAACAGATTTTATTTATTTATTTATTTTTTAATCACAGTTCTGGAGGCTGGGAAGCCCAAGATCAAGCACTGACAAATCTGTTGTCTGGTAAGAGGCCACTTTCTAGTTCATAGATGGCACTGTTTCACTCATGACCTAATCACCTCCTAAAGGCCCTACCTCCAGATATCCTCACATTGAGAATTAGGTTTAAACACATGAATTTTGGGTAGATACAAACATTCAGTTCATACTATCAATATTTAAAACAAACTTTAAAAATTAATATAGTCTCTTCCTTCTTAGAGTCATGTAAATTCCTCAAAAATAATTTTATCATTCAAAAAACAAAACAAAACAATTTCATTCTTATTACAGAGTTCTGATAGTTGCAGATGTTTATATTTCTGGATCAGTGATATAAGAATCATTCATTTTATTGCTTGATCAATCCATATTTTAGGTTCTTGGTTTTCTAATGTATCTATCAGTCCATTATTAAATATGAAATTAAAACATATGACAGGATGCTATTTAAACATGAACCCTGGTGAATATTTTTTAAATATAAGTTTAACACAATGACTTATGAATGTTTCTAGAGGAAATTAGTCAATACTATACCCACAGAACTTTATTTCCCAATATGGAAAATTAATATATCACTAGGTTTCCAGTATTTCTTTATAGCTACATGAAAACATGTTGACATCTGAAGAAAAGCACTTTGGGCATAATCCCAAATATAATATTAACAAATCAAATAAGTACATTTTGTTGAAAACTTATGAATTTGGACTATATTTTTATACTATTTACATTAATACTTAAAACAACCCTTTTAAGCTGATATTGTCTTCAGTTTGATATTCTAGATGAGGAAATTGAGGCAGAGTGTGATTGCCGTTTGTCCGGAACTACACAGAAAATAACTTGGATAGGATCCACGTCTATCTCACTCAAAATTTTGTGCTCTGAGGAACTAAGCTATAATACCACCAAAAGCTATGAATGTGTGCTAAAAATAAGACACTGCTTAGTACAAAGGGTCTAGAGTGAGAATTTGAAGGCCTTACTTCTTTCAATGTCTCTGCTACTCACTTGTCCTTAGATGAGTCACCCCACTACTCAGAAACTAAAATTCGTACTTGTATATAATTATGAAATGAAATATAGGCTCCCTGTGTTCCTATCATAAAACCCTATGCCTTAATATTTTTATAGCATGTCAGCATTGGAATAAAACATGGGTACCAATAACTACAGTTTTTCTCTGGTTCTATCCCTATTCTCCATGTTGGGAACTCCAACCTCCCTTTAAGTCCAACAAACTGTTTCTTAGAACTTAGGTAGATGTCTCACTAATGCTTAGAATCAAAGCTTCCTGTTAACATGTATAATTAATAATTTTTATTTTTTATACTGACTTTTTATGATGTTTTCAGCTAGTCAGACTACTGAATGCAGTACTGAGCATATTATTCAAGGCCTCTGCCCAATCTTTCACCTCCATAAAATGTGTCTGTCAAAACCATTACATTTATCAACACCAACACTGTATTATTACTCCCAAAAAAAGGGTAAGCATACAGGGTTTTTTGGTGATGTTTCTTGCTTTGTATATTTTTTGGTAGCTCCTTCTCTCTAGGACTTAGTCAAATATACATTACGGAACTAGAAGACAATCTGAATGACAAAATTGTCTTACTCTCTAATATAAGCCAATTGTTTATTAACTTGAATTTTGCATATTTTCTTTTCTTAGTGTAAATTCTTCCTCTAAATACCCAGGTCATCCCTGCGAATAATCCAAAACAAATTTCACTGGGCAAGTGCATTAGCCTGTCTATATCAGTGTTATATGTACCTTGTTTCTCAAGAGAGTTTCATAAGCTAACTGCTGATCTACATTCTGTCACTATTACATAGAGATTCTTAAATTATTATTTGAATTTGTACAAATAAACACTAACACAAATCTAATCATGAAATGCATTTCAGATAATCAATGCTTCCTTTTATGTTTCATGAAGGCTCTCTTTTGGTTCCATATGAAGTTTAAAGTGGTCTTTTTCCAGTTCTGTGAAGAAGGTCATTGGTAGTTTGATGGGGATAGCATTGAATCTATAAATTACATTCATAATTGCAACCAAGAGAATAAAATACCTAGGAATACAACTAACAAACGATGTAAAGGACCTCTTCAAGGAGAAGTACAAACCACTGCTCAAAGAAATAAGAGAACACAAACGAATGGATGGAAAAACATTCTCTGCTAATGGTTAGGAAGAATTCATATCGTGAAACTGGCCATACTGCCCAAAGTAATTTATAGATTCAATGCTATTCCCATCAAGCTACCAATGACCTTCTTCACATAACTGGAAAAAACCACTTCAAACTTCATATGGAACCGAAAGAGAGACCACATAGCCAAGCCAATTAGTACAGTCACTATAGAAAACAATCTTGAGATTTCTCAAAAACCTTAAAATAGATCTTTCATATGATCCATCACTTCCACTACTGGGTATGTAGTCAAAAGTAAGGAAATCAATACATCAAAGAGAGATCTTCTTCATCCCTATGTGTATTGTAGCACGATTCACAATAACCATAACACGGAATCAACCAAGGTGCCCATTAATGGATGAATGTATAAAGAAAATTTGGTGTGTACACACAATGGTATGCTATTAAGCCATAAAAAAGAATGACATCCTGTAATTTGCAGCGACATGGATAAAACTGGAACTCATTAGGTTATGTCATATAAGCCAAACACAGTGAGACAAATATTGCAAATTCTCACTCATATCTGGGAGCTAAAAATGTAGATCTCACGAAGATAGACATTAGTTTGGTGGTTACCAGGAAAGGTAGTGGAAAGAGGGTGATAACAAGAGGTTGATTAATGAGCAAAATATAGTTAGTAGAAGAAATAAGACCTGGTGTTCAATGGATCAGTAAAGTGACTGTAGTTAACATTAATCTATTGTACATTTCAAAATAGAAAGAAGAATACAATTTGGATGTTTCTAGAATAAAAAAGATAAATATTTAAGGTGATAGATATCCCAATTATCCTGATACAATTACAGGAATTTATCAAATTATCACATGTACCTTGAAAATATGTACATCTATTATGAATCAATATGAAAAATTGTAAGTACATTAGTCAGGGTTTAGCAAGGCAGAAAATATAGAAATTAGATTCAACACAAAAGTGTGCGGAGCAGGGAAAATTAAAGTCTGGAAGGTGAATTCTGAGAATCAGAGGGATTGCTAAGTCATTAATCAGTTCATCTGAAGAACTGGCATGAGTTAATAATTTGCAGTGTTAATGTTCTCCAGCCAAAGACCAACAGGATGATATCTGTAGTTTAACAAGTTGGGTTTATTACTCATAAGGCACCAAATGTCTCAGTAAAAGTTTGTCAGAAAAGAATTATTGTACAATTTATGTTTACATTAGGTAATTTTGAGGAGAATTTATACAAACAGTGCTTTAGTCTGGATGCAAGGATAATTCGATGATTTGATAGCTTAATAAATTTTATCTAAAAAGAGGAAAGAGACTAGCGTAATGCTAAAAATATTATCAGAAAAGGAACAATTAACACTGATATAAGCCGAGATAGGATGTGTGGTTATTATGTAGATATGACGATGTTCATATTTTATGTTCAGATAGGATTACAGTGTGGTTCTGTTTTTATTTTGATCCATCAAGGTCACAGAGTAGTTTTCTCTGGTGTTGATGACTTGGGGAATTATTTATGTTCAAAAGGAGAACAGTAAGATTTCATTGTGAGTACCGGGACAGCTCCAAGATACCAAGAGCTGCCTTTCTCATTCTTTGTAGCTTGCAAAGAACAGATTGTGACCATGAAGAAAGGGTTCATAAATAGGTCTAGGGAAAATGTTGCCACTGCAGACCTACTGCCTCTGTGATCCTGGAAATAAGCATCTGGTGGCAAGCCTGTGCCAAGGTAGGATGTCAGTGCTGGCAGACATTGGACAAAATGTAGGAGAAACAAGAAGAACATGGATTTGGCCAGGAACCGCTGCTCTGAACGGGGAACTACTGATATCCTTATTTTATAGCTGAAGAAATTAAGTTACAGATTGCTTAAGTTACTTGCCCATTGTTACAAGAATACTAACTAGAGTTACTAAAATTCAAAGCCAAGAAATCTGTCTTAATTTCCTAATATTAACCATTTGTTTCTGCTGAGTCTGAAAATGAACAAGAAATGTACAAAAAGATAATCAAAATCACTAGTGCTTAAGAAAATTCCAATCAATGCAAAACAAAAATGAAATTTAATCCCAAGCTATCAAAAGTTGAGAAAACCAATAATACGTTGCATACAAGATATTAGGAAGGAGGGCCTGCTGGTGCATTGCTGGTTTGACATTGAATTACAGTTAGCTTTGGGAGGTCATTTGTCAGTATCCCTCAAAGAAGTTCACATGATGCAGCTCTACTTCTGCAAAGTGAAATAAAATTGTCAATATGTAATAAAAAAGACAAACACACATGAATACCTATAGCAGCATTATTTATAATGACATAAAAACAGGAAGCAACCTGAATGCCCATCAATACAGCAATACAGGAATGCATTAATGGTACACACATTCTATCAACTATTATAAAGCTGTACAAACAGAACTTTTACTCTGAACCTACAAGGATCTATAATAGATTCATAGCTTTAAAAAATGATTTATTACATTCCATGGTGTGATCTCATTTTTAACCTAAACAAAAGGCAACGTATTTGTGTTTAGGCGGACCTGAGCACAGAAAAAATTATTGAACATTCTATACTATAATGTCTTTGCTAACTTCAGGATAAAGCATGGGGAAAGCCGGGCGCCCTAGAGAAGCATGACTAATTTGTGATCATCTCTATATTTTTTGGATTGTTTCACTTAGTTTGAGCATGTGTAATTTTTTGTTACCAAAAAATAATAAGTATAGAATGTTTCTTAGGAGACTAAAGGAATCTGTTATTCCTAAAGAGTTTTAAAAAATTATTCAAATTAAAATGTGATATATTTCTTTGAAAATGGTTTTGATTAAAAAATCATCCAGATTAATAAAGACAGTTTCATGATATAATTGAAATACTATACAATATTCTAAAATCAGTTGATAATGTGAAATTAGTATTCAAGATTTGGTTCTGACTGCGAAAATATTTATTCTTGTCTCCATTTCACAGAAAGCATCCTTATATGAGAGATCTTCAGCTTTTACAAAGATGAAATTTATATAAAAACATAGCAATGCAAGAGCACTGTAAGTAGTTATCTGCTCATAATATACATGTCTACAGATACAGATATTTTTTGCTTTTTTGCTTCACTTCTGTTCCAACAACTACAAATTTTATGTTGGCTCATCGGGCTCTATAACAGAACATGTGACTTTAAAGATGACTAGGGTTTCAATATACTTAAATCATAAATTTCTTAGACATGTCTATTAATAGAGCCTAGAAGTATCCTTATTTTTATGCAACATTTGTATTTGTGACATAATTTCCTTATGAAAATAACATATAAGAAGTTGTGTTGGTTCATTCATGGTCTGTTCTTTAGGTTATTGACTTTCTTTTTAAAGAATATTGTATATATATTTATATGCATATCATATATGTGTGTGTATGTATGTATTATGTACATATATATACGCACATTTGCAGAGCAAGTGCAACTGGATACAAGTGTTAGCTGTACATATGTGTAGGTGTTAATATATATGTGTTTATTTATATGTGTAGGTGTTAATACAGTAATGAGTCACTTAACAATGGGGACACATTCTGAGAAATGCGTCATTTGGCAATTTTGCCATGTGGACATCATAGGATGCACTTACACAAACCTAGATGGTATAGACTACTCACCTAGACTATATGGTATTACCTATTGTTTCTGGGCTACCAACCTATAAGCATGTTACTATACAGAATACTGTAGGCAGTTGTAACACAATGGTAAATACTTGTGTATCTAAACATAGAAGAGGTACTATAAAAATTTGGTATTGTAATTTTATAGAATCACCCTCATATAGGTGGTCCATCACTGACAGAAACATGTTGTCAGTTGGTATATCCCTATATATGTGGGGACACAAAGATAACCTCCATTTTACTTAAATATAATTTATCTTATTAATTAACATATTTGGTTAAAGTGATCATGAATTTGGATGAAATGAACTAAGGTGATAATGATTTATGCTGAAAGCTCCTTATAGCAATCTTAGAGTTATTTCCATCCTACTTCTAAGCCACACAAAAAAGTTTTGAAAAGATTCAAATATAATTCACATATATTAACAATTATAAATTGACATTGCATGCATGCGTATTTTTCTCTCATTTATACTTTACAATTTCCTTCTATAAAGAGTATCAATTTCTAAAGTTATATAAGTACTTTTTCTAGAAAAGCTATATAGCATCACTTATCAAAAAACTGAATTTTTATAATTTGACTAAAATAACCAATATAAGAAATAATAATTGAAGGACAATTTTTTCTCTTTAAAGCTATGAACAGGAACAAAATGTAATATTATAGTTAATATATCAGAAAGAAATAAAGGTCAACTTTTAGAGTCTAGTCTATTATAGAGCTGTTGTAATTATAGAAGCAGAAGTACATTTGAAAAATATATCTACTGAGAGTAATTTAATGTCAAGTGTCAACTTTGCCATACTGTTAAGATCTTGAGGTAACCTTGTCACACCTGAAACACAAATACTCTCAGACCTGGTGTTCCTTTCATTATACTTCTTGAGCTATGTTACAAGCTATAGCCAATGAAAATTATCTAGTAACCTACTTTTTAAAAAGTCATCCATAATTAACGTCTACAGATATATAGTATTCGCATTTTGACAAGGAGCATCAGTACCAATAACTCTTCTACCCAGACAGTTTTATGTGTCTTCTCTTCACTAATTATCATTTTCAAAAGCTTTCAAGTGATAGGTCTTATTACGGTAGAATAGTTTTCTGATAACGTCTAATACATGTGTCCTCAGTTAAGGTGAGTCCTAAGATGGCTAGGTCAAAGTTAACAAAGTCAAGTGTATAAATTATTAGGCACCAACTTGAAGGACTCCACTTTGTTGAAATATACCTTAAAGCTAGAAACCCACTACCTATGGAAACGATTTGTTCCTGTAGACTTTGCCATTAAAAGTCAAATTATCCTAAGCAGGCATGAACACATTATTTATCTTTAAGATATCTTATTCTTTTGATATTCAGTTCTAGTAGTCTCTCTTCATGTGTTTGATTTTTATAACCATACCAAAATGGCTACTTGTGTAAAAAGAAGTAGTGGCATAACATTAAAATTAAATGAAGATTGAAGGAAAAGTTTAATCAGTCATCTTTTTGTCAACTCTTGGGAAACAAAATGCCTTTCAGCCATGAATAAGAAAAATGGTTAATTTTGTTCAAACTTTTACAAGGCATGATTTGTCTCTATAGCACTTCCTCTTACCCCACCTCTTCAAAATTTATGCCTTTTTAAAACTATTAACTTTTTACCAACTAATTTATCAAACAAATATGATATGAAGAAATAAGATTTTAGCATATATCATTCTTTTAACTGGCTGTTACATCGTGCTGCAACAAGGAGTGCCTAGATCAGATTCATAGGTAATGGTCCACTTCTGTTTTTCTAATATCCTCAGGCCCCTACTGAACTGTATTATATAATGTATCTATTTGTAATCTAACAATTAATAGGATATAGACATCTTTGGCAACTATACTAGCCACCTGGATACCACTTAATGATATGTCATAAACTGCTTCATGATTTAATGAGATCATTTCTTGTTTTATTTCATCATAAGGATATATCATAACAATTTATGTTAGATCATTAAGAGTGTTGCAACAAATTCAACTTCAAATCTCAAGTCCATCAAAATATCACTTGATAAAAAGAATAAGCTGGCAGGCCTTCTTTTTAAAAACACAACCTGAAATGTGGACTGTCAAGTCAGTCAAACAATAGTTTGATTGCTGTGAAGGCCAACTGTATCTTAAGAAACAGTCAAATATATTTTAAAAATTATTACACTTTTTAAACTGATACAACTTCTGACAGGTGTCACAGACAAATAATTTTATCAGTGGATAAAGCCTTTAGAAATGTTTATGGCAACATTTTAAATAACTGTAAATTATTTTTATGCCTTATCAAAACATTTCTCTATATTTCTTTTTTCTAGTTTTTTTTTTTTTTTTTTTTGAGATGGAGTCTTGCTCTGTCGCCCAGGTCGGAGTGCATTGGCACAACTGTGGCTCATTGTAACCTCCGCCTCCTGGGTTCAAGTGATTCTTCTGCCTCAGGTTCCTGAGTAGCTGGAACTACAAGCGCCCACCACCATGCCTGGCTAATTTTTGTATTTTTAGTAGAGATGGGGTTTCACCATATTGGCCAGGCTGGTCTTGAACTCCTGACCTCGTGATCTGCCCACCTTGGCCTCCCAAAGTGCTGGGATTACAGGTATGAGCCACCACGCCAGGTCTCTATGTTTCTTAAGTGTTTCTAATCCACATACATAGACATGTGTATCAGCATCTACACAGAAAACAATAACAAGACAGTACCACTTTCATTGACACTTTTGTTTTTACTTCTATATGCAGTTAATGATATCTTGTTTTAAGATATACAGGACTGAGACTAACATGAGGCATGTGAGGCACTCACACTGGACACAAAATTTAAGGGAGTGCAAAAACTTAGTCATCAAGATAAAAATTATAATACTTCTGTAATATGTAAATATACACTTAAATGTTATATTTGAAGTCCAAATTATTTTAAAAATTCATACTGAATAAAATAACAAAATATTAAAGACAGAAACAGCATGTTTAAAACCTTACTGGGATGCTGAGCACAAGGGAATCAATTGATTACAGGGTGAGAACCATAGAGAATGGAAGTTCTGAGAACTCAAATAGACATTTTCAAGGAGCTTGCAGACTGGCAAACATAACAGTCAATTTTGTGTATCAACTTGATGAGATAGCTGGTAAAATACTATTTCTGAATGTGTCTGTGATGGTGTTTCTGAAAATAGTATTTGAATTTGTAGACTGAGTAAAGGAGAGCCAACCTCACTAATATGGATGGGCATCATTCAATCCATTCAGCCAGAAAAAAGTCAACCTTGCTCTCTGGTGGAGGTGGAAAATTCACCTTTTCCTGCTCTCAGACACTAGCACTTCTGGTTCTCTGGCCTTCAGACTGGGATTAGACTTACACCACCCTTAGGCCTTTGGATTTGGACTCATTTTCACCACCAGCTTTCCTGGTTCTCCACCTTGTAGACAGCACCTCATGGGATTTCTCAGCCTTGAAGATCACATGAGTCAATTCGCATAATGTCTCTCTCTCTCTCTTTCCTTTCTCTCTCATATATATAATGATCTATATTACATATATATAATTACAGAGATTATATATAATATATAATTATATACTGATATTTATATCACTGTATATATACATTCATATGTTTAGTTATGTATATAGAGAGACATCTATCTATCTGCCTAGGTATCTATCTTACATACTATTGATTTTGCTTCTCTGGAGAACTGTGACCAATACAGTAAATATTCTGTGCTTGCTGGCAGAAATTGAGACATTTATAAATTCTTTTGTTCTTCAGAAAGAAAAAGAGATGTATTTTTGTTAGAGGCAGATGTAATAGGAGTATTTCATAAACTTTGAGTCAGGTGCCTTCTGCTTGCATAAACTCAGTGGGAATTTTGTAAAACCAACTAAGAATTTATCCAGCAAGACTTACAAAAATGCAGTCAATATAGGTTGTTTAATAAAATAAACAACTTAAAGTCTAAAATAATTCAATTAAACTTTTTAAAAGCGGAAAAGGTATACAATGCATTATCTGTTTTTATTCACATAAATTATAAAATGATGCCTCAAAAACCAAAATAATAATTACATATAGTGGAGAAAAAAGGAAGTGTTATGCAGGGTGTGTGTGTGTGTGTGTGTGTGTGTGAAGCATACACATTTATTCTTGAGTTTCATATGTATGTGTGTGTGTGTACTCTATGATTTATTGCCTGATAATAATTATTTACCTGCATTGTTGAACTCTAAGCATTTCTGCTAATTAACTATAGAACACACTAGTTTAGAATACATTCTTTGGTATGGCTGATATCATAATAATTGATATGTCTTGATTTCATAGCAAAAAATAAGACTTTCGATTCCTATGCTGTATCTCTCAACAGAAAAAGACATGAATAACTAACAATTTCTACATACAAGAAAAATACTTTAGTAAAAATAATATTGCCATCAAAAGTATGTCAATTTACTGTATTTTCGATTTCTAATGTAACCTAAATTATGCAATGTTAATGAAAAATAAAATTATGTGTATGTTTCCTTTGTGTGTGTGTATGCATAAACATGGATATATACATACATACATATACATATACACACGCATATTAACTATTGTGAAATACTGAGATTCTTCCGTTCATCTTTAATTTTTTGAAAACTATGACTACAGAATTGTTTTAACAACTTAAAAAATATTATGACAGTTGATGTATTTAAAAGACTGAATTAAAAAGAAAGAATGAAGAAATATTGTTAAAACAGCCAGGAAACTGAGGCACTTCTATATCGCCATATTTGTGTGTTAAATTCTTCCCTAATCAAGTGGATCAATTAATATAAAATAGTTATACAACCACAGCCTAATAAATATATAGAACATGAACTTGCTTAGAAAGCATTTTGAGATTTTCAAGTTAAAAGTGGTTAAAAAAATTAAATCACATATATTTAACTTCATTTGGGGAAATTCACCTCTCTTCCCAGTAGACTTCTATTATAGTTCCTTACTCAGTTAAGTGAGGAATACTCTGAAGTTCCATATTGATATTTCTAGCTGAATCAAAATTTCTAATTCCTTTTATAAGTGGAAAATACCTCCAAAAGAAATATCAAACTATTTTAGTAAAATCCAAAATAGCTAAAAGAATATGCTCCAACCATTGAGATTTATACACCATGCTATTTGTTCATTATACATCTCATTTAGTCTTATAGGCTAGTTATTCCTACTAACCCATATTCATATTACAGATAAAAGAAACAGGCACAGGCGATTTTATTAATTTATACAAGGACCCCACACAATGAAGCAGAGGCAAATTACGAATTTCAACCCAAGTCTGTTGACTCAAAAGTCCATGGTTTTAATGACTAAGGTTTTCTTACTCTCCAGTAGCAAAACAGAAAAATTTTGATTTATTAACCTTATCTTTTTATTTGTGGAATTTTTTTTTTTTTTGAGAAGGGGTTTTGCTCTTGTCACCCAGGCTGGAGATCAATAGAGCTGTCTCGGCTCACTGCAACCTCTGCCTCCCAGGTTCAAGCAATACTCCTGCCTCATCCTCCTAAGTAGCTGGGATTGTAGGTGCCCACCAGCAGGCACAGCTAATTTTTGTATTTTCAGTAGAAACGGGGTTTTACCATGGTGGCCAGGCTGGTCTTGAACTCCTGACCTCAGATGATCTGCCCACCTCAGCCTCCCAAAGTGCTGGGATTGCAGGTGTGAGCCTCTATGTCCAGCCTAATGCTGGATTTTTAACTTGAAATGCTTTTTATCCAAAACTGGATAATTATGGATAGAATTGCATTTTGATATACAATCTAAAAAATAGAAAAATGCATCTTAATTTCATTTATTTTTATATTTTGATAAAGTATTCCAGTATGAAATAGTGCATTATTAATTGACATAATTATATCAATTGTCATTCTTTTAAAACTAGTATCTATATCCTAAATTGTAATACATGTGGATACATTGGTTTCCAAGTATTCACTAGCTGGTATAATTCACTTACATTGCACATTACTAATATCAGTGGTTTGAATACCATTGGATCATTTATTCCCTGAGAATAATTCTTTACATGTGTTGTTGAACTCTAAGCATTTCTGCAAATTAACTGTAGAATAAAAAAAATAGTTTAGGAGAAATGTTCAGAAAGCTTTTAGACATAGAAGTATTAATTTTTTTTCCTTTTTAACAAGACTTTCTCAGTGCTTTCTATCTTATATCTGCTGCACAAATTCTGTTTTCTGTCCTTAAAATGAGACCTTATCAATCTTCCTTCAAAAATTTATATGGCTGCTTATACCACCTTATACTGCTGCTTCTATAATGTGGTTTTCATCTTCTATCCTTTCAAAATTCTGAAATCATATGATTGACTTTTATTCAACCATATCTTGTAATCAGGATGGTACCAAAGGGCATTGTGGCAATCAATGCAATTCCACTTCCTCTCACAACCACAGTGGTATGAGTTCATAATATATTTCCTCATTAAAGACTTGCTATGCCAGAACAGCATTATCTTCTTAAAGCAGGCATATGTTCACCTCTGCTAGGCGTTGGGTTTATTCACAATATGAGAATATTCAGTTGTTTAACATTTGACAGTTACAAAGAGCTTCCCTACACATACTCTCACTGCATTATTTTCTGGAACAAGATGCAATATCACAAATGAAATAAACAAGATTTGCTTTTCATTTTACCTTTGCAATAACCCTGGTAAAAATGCAGGGAAGGTATTAGTATTTCCAATGAACACATGAGAAACTTGAGGCTCAAAGATGTTACAGAAATTGCCTTGAGGTCTTACAGTTAATAAACATTGGCGCTCAGATAACTTATCTCTGAGCCAACAGGAATGCCCCCAGTCTCTCTTTGCTTTGCTTTCCCTGTACAGAGAGACAGTGTATTGAAGGATTTAAATGTTTCTTGAGTCATAACACTTGGATTCTTGTTCTGATCCTGTTGGACTTTTCTGGCTGTGTTAATTGGGACAAATCACTTAACTAACTACTCTTTGAATTTTTCTCTTAAGTAAAATGAAGATAATAGATAATAATTTTACTGACCTTTTTGGGTTGTAGTGAGGTTTTTACAGTTTTTATTTTACTTTTTTTCTTTCTGAATTTTGAAAGCGGGTATCACTATGTTGCAAGGCTGGAGCTATTCACAGGCCTGATAATAGTGCACTGCAGCCTCAAATTCCTGGGCTCAAGTGATCCTTCTGCCTCAGCCTCTCAGGTAGTTGAGACTATAGGCATAAACCACTGTGCCCAGTCAGTTGTGAGTTTCATGTTACTATCTTTGGTTTATCATGAGCATTCCATTAATTTTGTGATTGTTGAGTTTATATATAAATTAATAATAATAAATTCCAACCGTTTTAAGAGTGTTCATTTTCTACATAAAATCAGACAATATATAGCAGGGCAATGAATATCTGGGTTACTTTAAAGGTGGTAAAGCCTGAGAAAAGATTAATGTCTTGACAGCCATAGACTATCTATGGATCAAGGCAGGAGAGAGAGTCTCCAGAGACTGGGGAAAGGGAAGGAAAATGTCTCAAAGAAAAAGGAAAAAGGTGAGGTAGGCGTTGGACATCTTAGATACTCTCTTTCTCTGTCAAAGCAGCCTGCTTGCCAGCACAAATGAGCAGATTGAGAAATAAGAGAGTCGCAGTGAATACATAAAGATCACCTTTCTCAGCAATAAACAAACAAATGTGAGGGTCACTGCAGAGTGTGAAGCCGAATAGATCTGTTAACTGAATCTAGAATTAGGCTGACTTAAAACTCAGACACAAAATGCCCCCCACTCCTCCAAAACGAGGGGAAGATGCAGAGTATCTGAATCCAAAGAAGTATCAAGAGAAGCCTTACTCTTTGCACTCTGCTGAATCTCAGGAAGAAAAGGCAGAACTGAGCCAAGCCAGCTAGCTTATTCCTCCCAAACACATTGATGAGAAAAAAAAATCTCTTCATACACTCTGGGATGGAGAAGCAGGCAATAAGTAACAGAAACATCTGGGGTGGGAAACAGAGATCTCCCAGTAAAAACAAGAAAAATATGCAAAACCTAAAATGATAAAAATGAAAGTATTTGAGATATTAGATGTGCTAAATGCAACAGAGAAAACTAACCACAAATTCTTACATGCATTAACTTCATTAATTATTAAAAGAATAGATCGCATTCAACACAAAATAATGCTATTGGAATGTTTTTTATCCTTTCTATATTTAAGACATAGAAGAAAAATCAAATATTACATTTAAATTCTTATGATAGACTGTGCAGTAGTCTATTTTACCTATGATATGGAGACATTAGAGAAATTTAGTTTTTGCCTATGTCATGAAGCTAATAAATAAAGGTATTGGAGATAGGACCTCAGGAAGTTTGACACCAATTCTAGGCAGAAAATAACACATATGTCAGCAGGATGCGATTTTCTTACTTATGTAGGCAACAGATTATTATCAAAATGTGCTTGTAAAGCAGAAAATAAAACAAAAGCACATGTGATAACTCTAATGAAAAATAATAATAGTCAAGTATCATCATTATAATAAGAATGTACTAAGGTATTATTTCAAGAAGAGTAAAATCACAATTCTCATGCAAACGTAAAATGAAGCAATGTCAATTAAGCCACCAGTAAGATGCTGAAAATCCTTCCAAGAACATTTGAGAAACTGGGTGTATAATGGCAACTGATCAGACAAATTAAGATTGCTAGATTAGAATTTTAAAATTTATATAATAGTTTGTATTTATATTTAATTATTAGAGATATATAGTAGGTGTACATATTTATGGGGTATGTGATATTCTTATATATGCATATTATTTGTAATTATCAAATAAGAATACTTGGAATATCCCTCCCACCAAGCATTTATCATTTCTTTGTGCTAGTAACATTCAAATTCCACTTTTCTAAATACTTTGAAATACACCATGAATTATTACTAACTACAGTTGCCCTATTGTGCTACTAAACACTAGCATAACATATTAGTTATTTTTTATTGTATTTTAGGTTCTGGGGTACATATGAAGAACATGGAAGATTGTGGCATAGGTACACACATGGCAGTGTGATTTGCTGCCTTCCTCCCCATCACCTATATCTGGCATTTCTCCCCATGCTATCTCTCCCCAACTCCCCATCCCCCACTGTCCCTCCCCTATATTTTTAAGTGGTTAATGTCTAATGGAGCCATGCATAATAATTGTTGGTGTTTAATCTGTTGCACTGAGCAGAGATTCTCTGCATCTCTACTGAAAAAAAATTTACAATTTAATCTCTGACACTACAGACATGAAAATTGTCCAGCTAATTAAAAAATAAAGCCCATGGCTGAAGTAAAACAGCACCCAGTAATCTCTTTTGTCTGATTTAAATTTCAAATAATTATTCTAACAGATATATATAAATGCTTGCTACTTGCTAATTAGAACCCCATTTTTCTCTTGGTCACTCTGAGTTATCTCTGACACCTATTGAGCACTGGAGACATGCAGATAATTATTTATCATTGGCCACACACTTTTTAAATCATGCAATTGTTTCAGTCACATTGCATGATATCACTTATTGAACTGGGGCTATCTTTTAAATATTCCCCCAGATTACCTGACATGGTTGTCTTGAGTGAATTACAAATTATTGTACTATGGTATCTACATTTCAAAAAATATAATTCAAATAAAAAATAAAACAAACAACAACAAAAACAAATACACGCAGAGGTACAGACGTTTCTTTCCAGGCCTTTTTTGTCCTAGTCCATAGACCTTCCACAAAGCTCAATATATATTACTGCTATTAGTAGCACATATGAGTTCCCAGATGACTTTTTCCAATGAACGACAGACATCAAGAATGGCCACAGGCAGCTCCTGTTTGGCTCATTAGACAGTCAACTTTAGGGTGATGTTCAAATTCTGCCACTGTCTGAATTCCTCCTACCTTCTTCATAAGAACTTTTATCTCTTTGTTATTCTTACATTTTCGCAAATACCTCTTACTTTTTCTTTCACTTGTGCTCATGCTATTTGTTCCCCTTCTTTTATCTACTCCCTTCTCTTCCTTAGGCCTGTTCAATTATCTCTGCAGTAAAAATTATCCAGTTCTCCTATTCAGTCTTCCTGCTACATTACTGAAGCCTTTAATAACACGTTATTTATTATTTTATTATAATTAGTTGTTTGTGTCTATCTCATCATATATTTTGCAAAAACTGTATGAGATTTGAGATGAACAAATGAATAAATCGATGAATGAGTAATTTCTACAAAGTATGAATGGAACATTTACTAGCAAAGACATATTTGGAAATTATTATAATGTACTAGTAATTTACCATGGTTGACTTATAAAGAAATAGAAGTAATGACATAAAATTCATGTATTTTTCATGATTCTGTTCAGAGATTACCTCTTTCATGAATTCTTCTTTCCTCTAGCAAAATACTTTGTTCTCTTTATAAATTCTTTTGTCTTTTCAGACACAATCTTTCAACAATATAATTTTCTATATACAAACGTATATATTATAATTTCTTTTCTTTTCTTTTTTATTGTATATTGCAAATTTCTTGAGGTCTTTTTAGTTTTGATAACAAGGACCTAACTCACCATTCACCTCCTGTCGTTACATAGGTAATGCTGAGAGCAGCTTTCTGTCTCTCTCCATCTCTTTCTCTTTCTGTTATATACACAGAACTCCCCTCTGATAAACTCTTTACTACCCATAAGTAACACTGAGAATCTGGCTACCACTTTTAAAAAGGTTTCATATCTCATTATGTTCCTAACACTTTGGTATAATCACCCCTTATTCCTATAAAATAGCCACCTATGACTTCTGGAGGGATTTGAATTACTGGACAGAAAAAAGAATCATATGTAAGAATAAGGAGTGGTAGGGATGATAGAGTTAATAGAGGAGTAGTGAGAAAAGAAGAAGCTGAAATAGATAATATACTATTTTGTTTAGTGAAAGTACTAACAGAAAATATTATTTATGTCAAAAATTTCCAAGTATCAACCAGTCATGTGGGTCATTTTCAGAATAACTTAAAAGCAATTTTTGAAAAAATGCTTTCTCTCAAACTCATAGTTCTTATAATAAGTTTCCCTGTCCCAAATTCTGCATTCAATGCAACATTCATCCTTCTGAATTAATGAATCATTATGTGAAAGAAACAATGTGTGTGTATAATTTCTGACTCCTGCAAAGAGAAAAAATTGTGCATGTCTCATATTGGCAAAGGTTGATGAATGTTTACATGTCCCTTAAACGATTGCAATTGTTAGCTAGTTTTCTGCAGAATATAATCCTAAGAATTTCCAAGACAATGTTTTCCCATCAAATGCTATGCAAATTATAGTGAATTATGATAATTGATTTCAAATGCAGACTTTCTGCTGAAAAAAAATTGTATTCAAACAAATGTGTTTTCCATACCATTAGAATTACAAGTTACAAACATGTCTAGTAATTCATTAAGAGCCATTTATTCGGATTCAAGTATTTGAACACCAGCTGGTTGTCAAAAAGATGTATCAAATTCTTTCTATAGAAAATCATAAAAGGTTTTAGGGCTGCTTTTAATGTATCAGTAAATATTCATTATTATCTGAATAAGCAAATCTATGTCACTGAGAAATTGGAACACTGGGATCTAAAGACTGTAAATAAAATATGACTTTCTTAATAGAATAATAAATCACATTCCTCACACAGCTCTTGCAATGTCTTACAGCTAAAACTTCATGTGGGGGGATTTTTGTTTCAGCCAGACTCTCTATATGCCCAGGCATAAAGAAAATCTTTTTTCCCCTTTGCTTGGATGATATCTTGACTAAGGTTTTGCAGTTTTTACCTCATTTTATTTAGGCTGCCATCACGTACCCTTTAATAAATACACAATCTTAGAGGTCATTCTTAGAAGAAAGTGGTAAAGATTTATTATGGAAACAGATGTGGAACAAGACTCAAAACCTTCATGAGTTTATGTAATGAAAATGGATTTTATCATTTATGAATCAGGACGCATATTTCAATCTACTTCAATTTCTTAGAAAATGTTCTTAGTATGGTTCTCACAGGCACACAAAAGAATATTTTGTGCATGTTTTCTATCTTGCTCTCTGATATTGTGTAATACTGAGACATATTTATTTCAGTTTGATATACACAGAAATTTAAGTTCCTTATAGCACTTAATATAAAACCATTAAACACTAATTCGCTCTAGCTTCAGTTATTTTTATATTAAAAAGTATAAAATAATAAAAATGCAATGCATATGGCATCATACAAATTCACATGAACTTCTTAACTATAACAGATGCTTACTGATTTCATATGAATGTACTTATTTACACCAAAGAATCACTAAACAAAGTTTTTTTAAAAAAAATCTTGTTCCATTGGAGAAAAATAAATGATTAAGAATAAAATGGGATTTCTCATCCCCTAATATAACAGTTCGCTTTTCAAACCTGCTTGAAGCAAAGCAATAACAATAGAGCACAAGAAAACTAGGATAATCTGTCAAATGACTTTTGGGCAAAAGTGAAGAATAAAACATTTCAAAATAATTGTTAAAATATGAGCAATAGCTGGAGGCCATTACCCAAAACAAAAACAAAAACTGCAGGAAAAGAAAACCAAACACAGAATGCTCTTACTTGTAAGTGGGAGCTGAACAATGAGAACACGTGGACACAGGGTGGGGAATATCACACACGGGGCCTGTTGGGGGTGGAGGTCAAGGGGAAGGAGAGCGTTAGGACAAATACCTAATGCGTGCTGCGGGGCTTAAAACCTAGATGATGGGTTGATGGGTGCAGCAAGCCACCATGGCACATGTATACCTATGTAATAAACCCGCACGTTCTGCACATGTATCTCAGAACTTACAGTAAAATATTTTTTAAAATGCCCGGCACGGTGGCTCACGCCTGTAATCCCAGCACTTTGGGAGGCTGAGGTGGGTGGATCACAAGGTCAGGAGTTCAAGATCAGCCTGGTCAAGATGGTGAAACCCTGTCTCTACTAAAAATACAAAAATTAGCCGGGTACAGTGGCAGGCACCTGTAATCCCTTCTACTCAGGAGGCTGAGGCAGGAGAATGGCATGAACCCGGGGGTGGAGGTTGCAGTGAGCCGAGATCACGCCACTGCACTCCAGCCTGGGCGCCAGAATGACACCTTCTCTCAAAAAATAAAGTAAAATAAAATATGTACGTATTCAGTACAGACATAATCGTTTCTTTATTAAAAAAAAAATTAGCCAGGCGTGGTGGCTTGCCGCCTCTGTTTGCAGCTACTCTGGAGGCTGAGGCAGGAGGATCACGTGAGCCCAGGAAGCTGAGGCTGCAGTGAGGCATGCTTGTGCAGCTGCGCCCCAGCCTGGGCGACAGAGTAACACCTTGTCTCAAAAAATAAAACAAAATAAAATATGTATGTGTTCAGTATAGACACAATCATTTATTTATTTTGAATATTTTGGATCCATGGTTGGTTGAGTCCACGGATATGGAAGCCATGGATACAGAACCGGTGGACAGGGAGGGCCGACTGTAGTTACAACATGTACTATGTGGGAAGGCGATCGTTACAGTGGAGACTTTTGAAGCAAGGAAGTGTTGGGTGTTTGAGCTTTTGAATACAGAGGAGTTAGGAAGGCCGCACTGCATGGGTGACATTGAAGCCAAGATGGCAAGGGGTTGAGGGAGCAAGCCCTGTGCTGACAGAGGGAGCATCTAGGCAGAGGGCTGGGCTAGGCATGTTGAAGGTTTGGGTGGGAAGAGCAAGGTGCGAGAGCCAGGGAGATGCAGACCGCGGAGTGCCGTCGGGGCAGGGTCTCAGGACTGCTGGTGAGATGGGAAGCCTTTGAGGGTTGTAGGTAGGACTAGGGAGACACCACCTGGTTTAGGTTCATAGGCTGTCTCAGCCGGCTGTGCTGGGAGGAGACTACACACCATCTCCCGTGGACCGTGGTTCTCAGTGAGCCTGTGTCTGAGACTTGGTTATTGCTTATACAGTCTGGATGCCACTGGTGCGGGGTGGTGGTGGTCTTTATTTTTGCAACTTCTCTGGGCACAAATCTCCTTCTTTTCTTCTTTTTCTTTGTTTTTGAGATGCAATTTCATTCTGTTGCCCAGGCTGGAGTGCAGTGGTACAGTCTTGGCTCACTGCAACCTCCGCCTCCTGGGTTCAAGCGATTTGCATGCCTCAGCCTCCCAAGTAGCGGGGATCACAGGCGTGCGTCACCACATAAGGCTAATTTTTATCTTTTTAGTAGACACAGAGTTTGCCATGTTGGCCAGGGTGGTCTCAAACTCCTGACCTCAAATGATCTGTCCACCTTGGCCTCCCGAAGTGCCGAAGTGCCGGGATTAAAGGCGTGAGCCACCGTGCCGGGCCCACAGACCTCTTTATTTAAAGAGGATGAGAAAAGGGACTTCTTGTCCTACGAGGGTACTTAGCTGATGAATTCTAGAATGAATTCAAGCGTGGCTAGAAAAATGCTTGAAGATAATTCCAGGTTCTCTGCAGCCCAATGTTTCATTTACCTTCGAAACAGAAAGCCCCTCCTCCCTGCGAATGCTCCATGTCGCCTGCTTGCCACCCGCTTGCCACCTGCTTGCCTCACCTGTGAGCAGATTCCACCCTCTTTTCCACTGATCACTTCCCTTTTCGGTTCAGGCTGCTCCTCTAGGGTTGTAGTTCTGAACTAAGCGAACCATTTGTCATATGTTCTGCCTTCTCGCTGGAGCTGCATGTTCAATCGTGGCCAGAACACATCTGTCGGATCTCTGAGCTTTTCAAAAAATCCAAACCTGAATGTTTTGGCATATGACCCTGTTAGCCTGTTTTAAGTGGCATGTGGTAAACTTGCCCCACAAATGTTAGCATACCCCTGTACTTTGAAGAAAATAATAATAACTTTCACATCTGGTCCTCTTTTCATCTAGGGATCTTAAAACCCCAAGTGCATATTAATTAAACCTCACATCACTGGAAGGTAGGGAAGGGATGGAGGGCAATTGCTTTAATCACCACTGCAGAAAATGTAGAGGGATTGCCCCTGGGTAACAGATGCCTTTCATGTAGCATCTTAAATACTTGCCGAGGATTACCTGGTGGGAAATGTACGGTCACGCACGTCTGCAGGGCGTGGGGAATATCCTGAGATACTAGGGACTTGCCTTATGTTTTTGGTGTTGTCATTGCAGAAGGCTTCTTTCTTTCCAGTTCATGGGCTTTTACCACTTAATATGGATTACTTGGAGTCTCATGGTATACACTGAAGGATGGTATCGTTAACTAGTAAGGCTGTTTGGTTTTCTTTCCACCTTTTATTTTGGTATGCAGTTGGGAAGTTCCTTTTAACATTTCAGCTGCCTTCCAAGCTGGTAACTGGGAGTTCTCCATGAATGGAGTGATACATTCCCTTCCCTTTAACAATCTTTTCCTAGAAAGTCTCTCAAGTGAGCTGGGACAACAGAAAGACAGGAGAGGACCATGACTTTCTTCAGAGGACAGAGTGGCAGCTGCTTAAGTCTATTCCTAGAGAATGGGGCGTTGGTTTTACCTATAAGAAAAATGGGGCAGGGTGTGGTGGCTCACGCCTGTAATCCCAGCACTTTGGGGGCCTGAGGCGGGTGGATCATGAGGTCAGGAGTTTGAGACCAGCCTGTCCAACATGGTGAAATTCCATCACTACTAAAAATAGAAAAATCAGCTAATATGATGACAGGTGCCTGTAATCCCAGCTGCTTGGGAGGCTGAGGCAGGAGAATCACTTGAACCCAGGAGGCTGAGGTTACAGTGAGCTGAGATTGCACCACTGCACTCCAGCCTGGGTAAAAGAGAAACTGTCTCAAAAAAGAAAGAAAAGAAAAATGGAACAGAACAAAACCAAAACAAAATCAGGAAATGGTATGGTCCTGTCATTAATAGGTAGGAATTCGGCTGCTAACCTGTGGGAGGGGAGTTGGGGGTGTTGCTGGGGTCAGGGAGTTTATATGCACAGCAGTTGTTCTTCAGGGTATCTCTGCCTAACAGTGGGAAAGCAGGCCTCGGCAGGGTCTAGAAGGTGTGAGATACAGCTGGTTTGCAAAGGGATGGGCTTCTTCAATTTTAAACAGAAAGTCTTTAGCTCCATTTTAAACAATTTCTAAATGCCAGTGTATAGTGTATCATTGATTTTACAATGTCACACTGCTTTTAGTCACAGTCGCATGTGAAAGAAAACAGTAAAGGGGAAAAATATTGAAAAGTGTGGGTTCCTCACTGGCCCCTCCATGCGACACCTCTTAACTCACTGATGGCTGGCTTCTTTCCATCTTTATGACTTAAGAGGTAGAAATATATCTATCTTGCCTCAGATACACAATGAATATTTATATTATTTTAGATGAACATTCTTCTGAATGAATTTCTTTTTTTTGAGATGGAGTCTCACTCTGTTGCTGAGGCTGGAGTGCAGTGGTGCCATCTCAGCTCACTGCAACCTCCGCATCCCAGGTTCAGGTGATTCTCATGCCTCAGCCTCCTGAATAGCTGGGATTACAGGCAAGCGCACCACACCCGGCTAATTTTTGTATTTTTAGTAGAGACAGGGTTTTGCCATGTTGGCCAGGCTGGTCTTGAACTCCTGACCTCAAGTGATCTCCCTGCCTCGGCCTCCCAAAGTGTTGAGATTACAGGCATGAGCCGCTGCACCTGACCCCTTCTGAATAAATTCTAAAAGCATGCTCTATGAGAATGTATCTTTCCATGATTCTTCTCTAGTAGTATGGAACTGTAAAAAATACTTTTTTTTTTTTCTTTCCTGAGACAAGGTCTCACTCTGTCAACCAGGCTGGAGTGCAATGTTAGGCTCTGTGGATAGAGTCCTAGAATTCAGAGGTAAACATCACTAGCTCCATCATTTGTAGGCTGTGTGGCCTTGGATAAGTCACGTAAAGTCTCTGTGTGTGCTTTGGATTCTTCATTTATAAATGGGGTTAAGTACTTCCCTTATAGAATTGTTAGAAATTCAAGAAACTTCTTCAGCGTCTGACTTATAGTAGGTCCCCTACAAGCGTCAACTACTATTTCTGTTGTTGTCACCATCATGGACACTATCCCTCTGCCCATAAGTAAGCACCAAATGAAAGTTTTTCTTTTTTTTTGGGAGGGGGGCAGGGACAGAGTCTCTCTGTCGCCCAGGCTGTAGTGCAGTGGCACAGTCTCAGCTTACTGCAGCCTTTGCCTCTTGGGTTCAGGTGATTCTCCTTTATGGTATCCACCCACAGTCTGTCCACTGAATTGAGTTATTGTTGAATGTTAGGTCCCTAACGCAATGAATTAAACTTTCTACGTATGCAGTTGTTTTATTTCCAAGGGGATCAAGCAGCCATTACATTATCCACCATGACAATATCATTCAGAAGAGTTTTACTGCCCTAAAAATCTCTGTGCTCTACCCATTCTTCCCTTTTCTTGCTAATTCCAGGAAGCCACTGGTCTTTTTTTTTCCTTTGAGACAGGGTCTTGCTCTGTCGCCGAGGCTGGAATGCAGTGGTGTGATCATAGCTCACTGTAGCTGTGAACTCCTGGGTTCCAGCGATCCTCCAACCTCAGCCTCCTGAGTAGCTGGAACTACAAGCACACACCGCCATACCCAGCTCATTTTTAAATTTTGTTTATTTGTTTTTTTGAGACAGAGTCCCACTCTGTCATCCAGACTGGAGTGCAGAGGCACAATCTCAGTTCACTGCAACCTCCACCTCCCAGGCTCAAATGATTCTCCTGCCTCAGCCTCCCAAGTATCTGGGATTACAGGCCTGCGCCACCACACTCAGTTAATTTTTGTATTTTTAGTAGAGACAGGGTTTTGTCGTGTTGGCCAAGCTGGTCTTGAACTCTGGTCCTCAGGTGATTCACCCAGTTTGACCTCCCAAAATGCTGAGATTGCAGGTGTGAACCATCATGCCCGGCTTAATTTTTAAATGTTTTATAGAGACAGTGTTTTATCTTGTTGCCCAGGTTGGTCTTGAACTACAGGGCTAAAGCGATTCACCCATGGCCTCCCAAAGTGCTGGGATTGCAGGCATGAGGCACTGCACCTGACCTACCACTGATGTCTCTAAATAGTTATGTTTTTTCTGGAATGTCATATACTTGGAATCCTACAATGTGTAGTCTTTTCAGACGGGCTTAGCACCACATTTTATGGCTTCATGCACTTTCTCATCTTTCTTTACTTTGGCTCTGGAGCCCTGAGGTGCACCTACCAGCGTTCTACCATGGACTCCGCCAAGGAACCGAGTTCCCTGAAGGGCACTTTGTCTCACCTGCGGGAGTTGTGTGGGAAAACCGTGAAGTGGGCCCTGCCTTACCGAAGTTACCAGTGGCTGTCTGACCCCCTTGTGGAAATAGAAATACAACTGCATGTGTAGATAAGTTTAAAAATTCATTGCATTCGGGACCTAACATTCAACAATAACTCAATTCAGTGGACAGACGGTGGGTTAGATATTCCTGGTAGAGGTCAGTAGGCCACAACCCCTGCTTCACAGTGTGGTGGAGGTGATAGGAAAGTCAATGCATAGTGACACAGAGACAGGCAGTGGCAAAAATAGAAGTACCTGCAGGAGGGGTCAGGTTGTCAAGGCCAAGAGGCTGGGTTCAGGGTTCAGGGTTCAGGGTTCAGTGTGGATTGGAAGCCAGGCCTGTCAGGGGCGAGCAGGGCACCCGGGGGCAAGTTGCTGTCATTCTCAGGGCTTCAGTTCCTTCCCCTATAAGATGGCAGATGATGGAACCCCCCCCCCCACTCTAGGGGTATTGTGAGTAGGAAATGAATTTACATGTGTCATGACTTAGAGGACGTGGTCTACACGGGTGCAACTTTGGGAATACGAGCTAGAATCATCCTCCCCTTCATTATAAGACAGATTTAACCACAGAGTGAGAGGGAAGACTGTGGTCAGTCTTTTAACTTATCTACTATTTTAAACCTGTCTACGCATGCAGTTGTATTTCTTCTCCTCCCTTCTTCATTCCTCCTAGCATTTTATTTCTTCTTTGTATGTGATATTCTTAGATGATCATGCACGTTTATTATAGGAACACTGGAATATACGGCTAAGCAGAAAGATGGCCATCAAAACTACCACAGGTATTCACTATTCATATTTAGATGATTTCTTTCTAGATTTTTATTTCTTCCTCTGCTGAGATGCTTTGTTGTTGCTGTTTTGTTTTGTTATGAGACGGAGTCTCACGCTGGTGGCACGATCTTGGCTCACTGCATCCTCCGCCTCCCAGGTTCAAGCGATTCTTGTGCCTCAGCCTCCCAAGTAGCTGGGATTATAGGTGCCTGCTAACATGCCTGGCTAATTTTTGTATTTTTAGTAGACATGGTGTTTCACCACGTTGGCCAGGCTGATGTTGAACTCCTGACCTCAGGTGATCTGCCCGCCTTGGCCCTCCCAAAGTGCTGGGATTACAGGCGAGAGCCACCATGCCCAGCCCAGCTCTCCTTTTCGCTCTGTCACCCAGGCTGGAGTGCAGTGGCCTGATCTCAGCTCACTGCAGCCTCTGCCTCCCAGGTTCAGGTGATTCTCCTGCCTTAGCCTCCCAAGTAGCTGGGACTACAGGCGCGTGCCAACACGCCTGGCTAATTTTTGTATTTTTAGTAGAGATGGGGTTTCACCATGTTGGCCAGGTTGGTCTTGATCTGTTGACCTTGTGATCCACCGGCCTTGGCCTCCCAAAGTGCTGGGATTCTAGGCATGAGCCACCGCGCCTGGCAGCTCTCCTTTTTTTTTTTTTCAATTCCACATCTAATGGGGCTCTGAGAGGTAGAGGGAGTCACTTACCATCACTCACTGGTCAGTGTGCAGCTGAGGTTGCCCCAGGCTTCTGATACCACATACCCTGAATGCCATTTTCTGGCTCATTCCTGCCTTGGAGACCCCAGACTCAACCATCGTTAACTGAAGCCATTCTTTATTCAAAATGTGGATTTTTTTTTTTTTTTTGACTAATTACATTTAGAAGTACAAAGTGACTTTTTTGCATTTGATAAAATATCTATAATATAAAATTTACCACTCTAGCCATTTTAGGTGAACAGTTGTGCAGCCATTACCACGATCTATTTCCAGAACGTTTTCGTCATCACAAACAGAAAATGTACCCAGCAAGCAGTAGCTCCCATTTCTCATCCTCCGCCTCCCTGTCCCTGGTAACCTCCATTCTCCTGTCTGTGTATGAATTTGCCTATTCCAGGTACCTCCTATAAGTGGAATCATACATCATATTTAGCATAATGTTTTCAAGGTTCGTTCATGTTGTAGCATATGTCAGAATTTTATTCCGTTTCGGGGTTGATATTATATATATGCATCTTTTATATACATGTTTATATACATGTAGATATAGGTATATATACACACATATGTTTTGTTTATCCATTCATCTGTAAACGAGCATTTGGATGGTTTCTACTTTTTGGCTATTGTGTGAATAATGCGGCGATAAGCAGTGGTGAAACAACTCAGCAACAACGAAAAACCATGCAATTTAAAAAATAAGCGTAGGACGTGGATAGACACTTCTCCAAAGAAAATATACAGGTAGCCAAATCAGCACATGCAAAGATGCTCAGTATCTGTAAGGAATTGCAAATCAAAACCATGGTGAGGTACCACCTTATGCCCACTAGAAAGATTATAGTAATTTTTAAAATGGAAAATAATAAGCTGTTGGAGGGACTGTGGAGAAACTGGAACCCCTGTGCATTGTTGGTAAAATAGCACAGCTACTGCGAAAACAGTTTTCTGCTTCCTCGAATGTTAAACATAGAATTACTGTATGACCCACAATTCCACTTCCACTTACATGCCGAAAAGAATTGAAAACGGGGACTCAACTATGCACTTGTACCCCAATTGAGCAGCTTTGGAACATGTATCATTATTTTTTTTTATCAGTTCACCCGTCCCAAGGCTGGTTTGTCACTGTCTGGGTGTTTAGCCTGTTGCACAGCAGAAACGAAGGCTCCAGAAACAAGAGGCCTGCCAGCCTTTATGCTGTACATCACGATGGGAAACCAAGCAAATAGAGACTGAGGCCCAGTTGTGGTGCACTGGAGACACAAAAAGGTTGATTCAAAACTCAGAGGTTTAGCTGGGCATGGTGGTACATGCCTGTAATTTTAGCCAATTGGGAGGCTGGAGCAGGAGGGTCTCCGGAGCATAGGAGTTCAAGGTTACAGTGAGCTGTGATCCCGCGACTGCACCCCATCCTGAGTGACAGAGTGAGACCCTGTCTTTGTAAAAAACAACAAAAACAAAAACCACCGACTTGGAGGGCATCTTGTAATGTTGTGTTACGGAGGAAGCATCCTGAATGAGAAACCAGGATGAATCAGATTTTATCTTTCTAGTACCATTGTCAAGATAAAGTCAAAATAACATCAAGAAGATTTATGTGCAGAGCTCTTTCCATTTTTTTCCCTCTCAGACTCAAAGCCAAAAAGAATTTCTGAAGTAGTAAATTTCATTGGCTTTACAGTGATAAAATTGGCAGATTTTGCTAATCAGATTCACAAATAGAAAATCTCAGTAGGAACAAGTAGGTTTTGGGTTCTTGGATGTTCCATCTACAGAGTAGAGTCCCTTGACCGCCTACCAAATTGTTGATAATTCATGCTGGATTTCATTAGCCTGTGGGAATGTCTTGGGACACTCACACTTGGTGTTTGTTATTTTGGAAATTCACTTTGAATGATAGAATTTGATCCTCTTGTGGCGTGGTGGCTCACATCTGTAATCCCAGCACTTTAGGAGGCTGAGGTGGGCAGATCGCTTGAGCTCAGGAGTTTGAGACTAGCCTGGCCAACATGGTGAAACCATGTCTCTACAAAAAATATAAAAATCAGCCAGGTGTGGTGGCGTATGCCTGTGGTCCAGCTACTCGGGAACCCGGGGTGAGATTATTGCTTGAGCCTGTGAGACAGAAGTTGCAGTGAGCTGAGATGGTGCCACTGCACTCCAACCTGGGTGACAGAGTGAGACTGTTTCAAAAAAAGAAAAAAGAATTTGATCCTCTTTCTGTGAAGACCTGGGAGCTGTACCCAAATTACTATTTAACTCACCCCGCAAAGCTGCTGTTACTCTGTGATCGGGCAATAAACTAAAGAAAAGTACCTTCTTTCTGAAATCCTGTTGAGCTGGGTCATTAATTATGTTTTGATTTCTAGGAACTTCTCTGTGGTGTTGGGCTGCCTGAGAATATGAATAAGACCTACGATTGTCTCATCAAGTAGGCACATGTAGTTTTGTCCTAAAATTGGAAAGTCACAGATGTGTTCAGCAGTAGGTTTTTTTTTTTTTTTTTTTTTTTGATACAGAATCTCACCCTTTTGCCTAGGTTGGAGTGCAGTGGTGTGATCATGGCTCACTGCACCCTTTGTCTTCTTGGTTCAAGGGATTCTTCTGCTTCAGCATCCTGAGTAGCTGGGACTACAAGTGTGTGCCAGCACACCCGGCTGATTTTCATATTTATAGTAGAGACTGGGTTTCAGGGTGTTGGCCAGGGTGGTCTCAAACTCCTGGCCTCAGGTGATACACCCACTTTGGCCTTCCAAAGTGCTGTGATTACAGGCGTGAGCCACCACACCTGGCCAAGCAGTATTTTAATTGTCGTCAATCCACTTGAAATTGAGAAGATGGAGAGAACAGAGCTTATTGGGATTTGAGAAGTTCTTTTTCCTGCTTAATTTCTAGACCAACTGAGACAAACAAAGTGTTCGGCAGGTGGAGACCAAAAGCTTAGCGTTATTATTGGTAAATGTTGGATTGGAGGTTGTGACGCAGAGGTACAGCAATGTGGGTTTCCCGAACTTCCCTGGTCAGCTGAGTTAGGTAGACTGACCCCCCTATGCAGACCTGGCACTGGATAGCACGTCTCCCTTCTGTGGGGCAGGATCTCTCCAGTTCCCGCATGATCCACGGAGGTCCAACCTTGAGTTCCCCAGGGGCCTTTATTCTTAAGCAAGTGGAACAGAAGGGCTTGATCTAGGCATGTGTGGGTCATTCTCCCAAACTGTCTCCTCTATCCACATGAACGACTCACCTTCCCAGAGCCATTCTGAGGGGACAGAGAGGCCAGGAAGTTTCCTATAGTTGAGAATCCTTGATGGGGAAGGAAACCAGAGGGCCTGGGGGCATGGCATCCCCATCACACAATCCTGTCTTAGCCCAGAACACCTTAGATCTGATCAGGGGCAAACCACACAGTCTTGATTACTTCTTAGTGAGAGGGCTTACTGTGCCCCAACCATAGGGTGAGGAGAAGAATGCATCATTAGTATTTTAATGGATGTTCAAGTGGAGATGCAGTCCTGGATTTAGCCCTCACAAAATACTTTCCTCTATGAAAAATGCTCACACCTTTCATCTGAGCTGGCTACATCTCACCATTGTCTCAGTCGATGTAAACCTTTCCTTGAAATATTTTGGCTGTTAATTAGGAACAAGCAGTGACAAAACGATACGATTTTTGGTTTAAAATTATCCTCTTTCAGAGCATTCCGTCAGGTTCTCTGTGGGAGGCAGGAAATCGGTAGGTAACAGTCTTCGATTTTGTGGATTTCAGAATTCTAGTATAATAATACTAGAACACGGCAGAGGACATCAGGGTACCTCTCATTTAACTTCCTCCTTTTCCAGTTTAACCCAGAATCCTAATACAGTTGATCACCCTTGGTAGGCACTCAATTTGTAGAAGAAATGAATGAAGGTTATTGATAGTCTGCCATATTGCCACCCTTTGTTTTCTGACACGATTTCAGGGTCATCAGGGTTGGGATGATTTCCTCTCATTGCATGTTTGTTTGTTTGTTTTTTGAGATGGAGTCTTGCTCTGTTGCCCAGGCCAGAGAGCAGTGGCATGATCTGGGCTCATTACAGTCTCCGCCTCCTAGGTTCAAGTGATTCTCCTACCTCAGCCTCCCAAGGCTGGGATTACAGGCATGTGCCACCACATCCGGCTAATTTTTTTGTATTTAGTAGAGATGAGGGTTTCACCATGTTGGCTAGGCTGGTCTCGAACTCCTGATCTCAGATGATCCACCTGCCTCTGCCTCCCAAAGTGCTGGGATTACAGGCGTGAGCCACTGCACCTGGCCTCATCGCATGTTAATTTTATTTATATTTAACCAAACTGTGGTTTTGATGCGAGGTTTGGTGACTCTTATCAAAAAACTAAGGAAATTAAATAAATAAATGTCTGAAACTTGGATGGATCCCACTTCTGTAAAGTTGGTTAAAAGCCATGGAAATGCTCTTCATACAAAGGCGGGTATGTTCCTGCATATAATTTTTACACTCAATTCCAGAAGGTTCAGATACCTTTGAAAGTCCTCCAGGGATCCTGTGCTAAGCGTCCTTGTCCTGGGTCCATTCCCAGGCCCTATGCAAAAGTGCTGAAATTAGCAAGTCTACGTGACCCCTACCCTTCACAAGCACGCACGTTTTAAAAATACAAATAGCTCCGTGTGCAAAATTGTAATTTCCGTCTGGGTAGCACTTTTCAACTGAGGGTTGAAACCTTTTTGGAGTTTATTAAGTAATTTTAGTGTTTGTAGCCAGTATTGCTAAAAAGAAAATGGAAAGGAATAGGATAGAAAATAAACCAAGCTATTATGTGTGTGTACTGAGGTTGAGAAATAAAAATATGGGTCCCAGTTTAAGAGAAACTGATGTATGTGCTGCTTGTTTTACTATATATTTAGGGTGGTGGGAGCAATTTAAAGAAATATTTGCTTTCTTTTCATTACATGCTTTGACTATATTGGCGTTTTTTCTTCTTCATAAGAAGGGTCAAAGAGTTTAATGGGCTGACTAACATTTTATATAATACATCCTACTGCCAATCATCATTTATCCACAGCTATTCTCAGAATACCTCTAATACCAGTAAGCTTAAATCTGCTGAATGTTCCGATTTTCTGTAGTTGTAACACTTAAAAAAAATATATCCTAGCCAAGTATCAACGTGATTCGCCACTAGTTAACAATTTCACATGGGAGACCTAGCCTCCTTGGCCTCACTTTTCTCATGTATAAGTGAGAAATGGTCCTGATAATAATGACATTTTTCTCTCAAAATTGTTGGGAAGCCTGAATGAGCTTTTATATGTAAAATTCACAGCATAATTCTTCCATAAACATCATTATTCTTCGTAGGAGTTGTACTATTTGTCTACCAGGCCGGAATCACATCTTAGACTCCCTTTAGGATTTCTGAGAATCTGTTAAGTTGTCCATTCTGTCTGTGTTAACTAAGAGAATGGGCACTCTGGAGCATATAGTAATGTCCTTGTTTCAAAAGCATCTGCTTAACCTTTTTTTAAAAAAAAGTGTGCCAGGCACAGTGGCTCATGTCTGTAATCTCAGCACTTTGGGAGGCCGAGGTGGGAAGATCACTTGAGGTCAGGAGTTCAAGACCAGCCTGGCCAACATGGTGAAACCCTGTCTCTACTAAAAATACAAAAAATTAGCTGGGTGTGGAGGTGCACCCTTGTAATCCCAGTTACTTGGGAGGCTGAGGCAGGAGAATTGCTTGAACCCAGGAGGCTGTGGTTGCAGTGAGCTGAGATTATGCCACTTCACACCAGCCTGGGCGACAGAGGGAGACTCCGTCACAAAAAAAATGAAGTGGGCCAGATGCGGTAGCTCAGACCTATAATCCCACAACTTTGGGAGGCCGAGGTGGGTGGATCACCTGAGGTTGGGAGTTCCAGACCAGCCTGACCAACATGGAGAAACCCCATCTCTACTAAAAATAAAAAATTAGCCAGGTGTGGTGGTGCATGCCTGTAATCCCAGCTACTTGGGAGGCTGAGGCAGGAGAATCATTTGAACCCGGGAAGCGGAGGTTGTGGTAAGTAGAGATTGTACCATTGCACTCCAGCTTGGGCAACAAGAGCAAAAACTCCATCTCAAAATAAATAAATAAATAAATAAAGTGTAGTCTATTGAACTCCTGAGTTTTGTAGAAATTATTTTGCCCCCACACATCATGAATGACATCAAAAGAACAATCTGTCTTTCTTTTCTCTGTATTGTGAACCAACAGTCTGTTCACCTACAAATGTTGCAAATGGTGATTATTTGGAACCCAGATGGAAGCCTCCCAGAAGACTCAGAATAGCGTTGAAACTGGACTGCAAGGATTTGTTATTAAAGTAAATGTAGTGGAAAAAAAATACACAAAGAGCTAAATAATTTTCCTGGTGTGTTCCTCCCCACCCCCACCCCCCTCCGGAAGTACTTTTTGTAGGTGTCATGTTGATTTTTAAGGAAAGAAACATATTGAATTTCCAGGATTAAGTATACTAAAAGCAAGTGCCTGCTGCAAATAAATGTATTCACATTCTTAGAAAATTATGCATGAAAACTTACTTCTGTACCACCCTGAAGAATTTGCAAGAAGAATGTAAGTCTGGGCTTGCTGTATCTCATTAAATAATATATAGGACACAGTATGCATAGAAACATTCTTTTTTGCACCAGGCAGGTGAGTAGCTGCTGTAATTTAAGGGTTGTGTGTGACATGAGCTGGAGAAGATTGCTGAGCTGTGTCTCAGAGGGCCTGACCTTTGTAAAATGATGCTCCCCGGCACAACTTTCTGTATCATAACCTAGCTCTTTCATCCCTCTTTTTTACATAATATTTTCATATTCTTTTTTCTTTTCTTCCCCTCCCTCTGTCTGGCTATAAAAACCTTCCCTTAGGGAGAATGCAGTTACTAGTATCTGGCAAAATCCTCCAGGAAAGGGGCATGAACTTAAGATCAAGTTGTCCTGTGTTGGAATTTCTTCTCGGCTACTTTTGAGAAGTCAGGCAATATAGTTGACTTCTCCAAGCCTCAGTTTGCTCATTGTAAAGTGGTCCTATTATTATGGATGGATCCAGTAAAAACACCTTCATATGGATAAGTCTCAGATTTTCTTCCTTTTGGGTGTATGTATGTATCTTTCTTTTTTTTCTTTTTTTTCTTTCTTTTTTTAAACAGAGTTTCGCTCTTATTGCCCAGGCTGGAAAGCAGTGGCACGATCTCAGCTCACTGCAACTTCGCCTCTCGGGTTCAAGCAATTCTCCTGCCTCAGCCTCCCGAGTAGCTGGGATTATAGGCATGCACCATCACGCCCGGCTAATTTTGTATTTTTAGTAGAGACGGCATCTCTCTATGTTGGCCAGGATGGTCTCGATCTCCTGACCTCATGATCCACCCGCCTCAGCTTCCCAAAGTGGCTAGGATTACAGGTGTGATCTACTGTGCCCAGCCATATGTTTCTTAAGAAGAGAATTAAAAAGTCAAACAGTGAAATTTTTGGTTAGGGAAAGTATTTTGTGAACAAGGAGGGTCTTTTTTAGAACTCCTGAAGTCTCATTATTTCTCCTCTTCCCGTGATCTGTAAGGGACCTGACACTACCTGCTGCATCTACTAATAATGTGAACTAACCTTTCTTACTGTTTCCCTTCCAAGACTAGTGTTGTGTGCCTAACTCTCATAGTTCACCCGAGAGGGGGTCGTTATTAGGAAGCTCATTTATGGATGAAAAACTGATTTTTAGTGTGGTTAACTCCGCTTGTATTAGGGTTCTCTAGAGGGATAGAACTAGTAGGGTAAATATATATATAAAGGGGAGTTTAGTAGGAGTATTGACACATTATCACAAGGTGAAGTCCCACAATAGGCCATCTACAGGCTGAGGAGCCAGGAAGCCAGTTCGAGTCCCCAAACTTCATAGGGAAGCTGATGGTACAGACTTCAGTCTGTGGCCAAAGGCCTGAGAGCCCCTGGCAAATCACTGGTTAAGTCCAAGAGTCCAAGAGCTGAAGAACTCGGTGTCTGATTGAGGGCAGGAAGCATCCAGCACGGGAGACAGATGGAGGCCAGAAGATTTAGCCAGCCTAGTCTTTCTGCGTTCTTCTGCCTGCCTTTATTCTGGCCTTGCTGGCAGCTGATTAGATGGTGCCCACCCAGATTGAGGGTGAGTCTGCCTCTCCCAGTCCACTGACTTAAATGATAATCTCCTTTGACAACAGCCTCAAAGACACACCCAGGAGCAATACTTGGCATCCTTCAATCCAATCAAGCTGACACTCAGTATTAACTATCACACCTCTCATAGCCTTTCAGGCCCCAGAAGTTAAATTCTCAATCGCTGCTCAGTCCATATGAAGATGCGGATACTAGAGACTTTTGTAGAAGTAGGTACCAGGCATAAATAGGCTGACGAAGAGATGTAGAGAATCCTCTTCTGCCCCTCAATGTATGGACTGCTCATCACATTCTTGGTACGTTCCAATGTGGCAGAACAGAGCTGTTTTGGAATTTTTGCTTAGACCCAGATGTGATGATCTTTAGGAGATTATTTAGACAAGGGTGATGGTAAACCACCTCCCATTCTGTTTGGGCCATAATCCCTGGAACCCATGGTGGGCATGCTTGAAATGATTTGACTTAAGTGTTTACAGCTTTAGTCTTTCACTGAGTGGGGTCTTAGAGAAAACAATTTCTTAGTAATATGAATTGTTTCCAAAGTAGAGTCCATCACCTTTTTAGGAAACTGGCAGCCTAATCCAGGCCCTCCTGCCCCCGCTTTGGAGGGTCTTCATTTCCCTAAGTTAGCAATTTTGACAATATTCTTCCTGCTATATTGATTTAAAAAAAAAAAACTGCACTTCCTGACGGCAGAGACATCAGGGAAGGGAATCAAGTTTCTTCTCCTTTGTTGTGGAACAAGCTTATGGGCAGTTCGTTATTTACCTATCGTGAGAGTCCTGCCAAACCAATGCAGGTGTGGCTGACTTGCTGAGACAAGTTGGTGCTCTATTTTCTCTTAAGAAAAGCTGGAATGCGGCCCTTTGTCAGAGGATTGCACTGCGCGAGTCACTGAGCTAAATGTAAATATCTGAGAATGCAAATTACGCTTTGCTGTAGAAATAAACATTTTGACATCCTGCCTTAAACGATTTTCCTCAATGACAGTGGTTAGTGCCATCCTTCTTCCCTCACCCAGCGTTGCGTAACCTTTCCTTTAGGGTTTTTGGCTACGCTAACAAGAGCACTTTGTAACATGTCTGCTTGGTCGTTTTGGGGTCACCAAATTGGCAGCAGAAGGAAATGTAATAGGTAGGGGTTTCCATCAGGGAGTGGTTATGTTCTGCATCTGACAGGCAGTGAGTGACCTGGATTTTCAGGAATCAAGTATGTCCAGGTTGTAAGTCTATGAAATTAATTTAACCTCCATGGGAGTAAATTTCCCAGACTTTATTGGAGCGGTTTTGGTACCTTTGAGACCACTTAGAAGATTCTTACAAAATTTCCTTAACCCAAGGCCGTTTTTCACCCAGGTGGGCTGACTCCTGTAACATACAACCCCACATTTCAGTGGCTTCATGGATCCAGGAGTTTACTTACTGCTTATGTCACAGGCCAAAGCTGGCTGGCTGGCTGTGGGAGGGGACTGCTTTGTCTCTCTCCATGGGGTCATACTGGGAACCAAGCTTCCTCTATCTAGTCGGTTCTAAGCTCTCAGACTCCTCACCTGGCTTCTCTGCATTTGGTATGCAGGGAATATTAGAGACAGAGCTTGGAGGCCCCCCAGGGAGGGGACTGGGGCAGGTTCTGGAAGTGGCCATCTTACTTGGCACCCACATTTCACCAGCCTGAACTCAGGCATGTGGCCCCCACATAGCTGTGATGGGCCTGGAAATGTAAACTTCCTCACTTCCCAGGTGACAAAGGAATTGATCTAGCATCTCTGCCTCTGTTGCATATTTAAACTTCATCTTAAGGTGAAGTGTTTTTATTAGGAAGACGTTAGCTGTGTAATTTACTTCTCTTGGTAGCTGGGTATTTGATTTGCATTTCTGGACTTATTTTTGCCTTGGGTGGTTATGAGCTTCTCACAGATAGGAAAGAAGGGGATTTTGGTTTTTTGATTTTTTAAAATGCTGCACTGGGGACTTTTCTTCTTTGCCTGATGATGTCTTTATATCCAGCTCAGAGAGCCAGAATGAATGTCTGGTCATGCACGATGGATTTCAGTTGAAATCAGATTTGGGTTTTACCGTTTCTTGCAGGGATCTATGCTGACTTTAGAGATGCCTTGCAGTTTGTCCTAGGTTTCTCACTGACCCTAGCTTTCCAGGGCCTGCAGGCTACATCTTTGTGTTTTTCATTTGTGAAGCCTTCTTATGACTTTTCAGGAGGATGGCAACCGGACTCTCCGGTTTAGGAGTCTAGAATTCTAGGTACATGACTCTTCCTGCTGAAAGACTTTTTTTCCCCCTGTAATTTCAAAAGCTTTTCACCTTTGAAATAATTTTGCAAGACTTTTAAAAATTAATTAATTAATTTTTGAGTGTAGTCTCATTCTGTCTCCCAGGATGGAATGCAGTGGTATGATCTTGGCTCACTGCAACGTCTGCCTCTGGGATTCAAGTGAGTCGTCCTCCTCAGCCTCCTGAGTAGCTGAGATTATAGGGGCATGCAACCACCCCCTGCTAATTTTTGTGTTTTTAGTAGAGACAAGGTTTCACCATGTTGGCCAGGCGGGTCTCGAACTCCTGACCACAGGTGATCCGCCCACCTCAGCCTCCTAAAGTGCTGGGATTACAGGCTGAGCCACTGCACCCAGCCCAATTTTGAAAGACCTTTAAACCTTCCATATGTTACTAGTCATCTTCGATAGAATATGTTAAATTGATCTAAACTGATCTTTAGTCAGTTTTTTCCCCCTCCTACAGAATTGATGGGTCTGTCGTTCTGAGATTTGGTGAGGTGGAGGTCATTGAGCTTGTAAGGCCCAGAGTGGTGATGTTTTCAAGCTGATTGCATTTGCTTCATTTTTCATCCCTGATTCCTCCTCTGCACAAGCACTGGCCCCTCCAACTCCCAGCCTTTAGTTTGCTGTAGGCTGTCAAACCAGATAACCAAGCTTGTTAAATTGAGAATCAATAGGCTGTACATAGGGACTACAACAGAATGACTCTCATTATCGACAGAATCAAGTTCAGATTCCTTGTGCTGGCATCTGTTGGCCTCTGGAGCTGGCTCTTCTGGCCTTAGCTGGTTGCACGAGTTGCTGCAACCCTCCTACCCCATCTTACACACATACTGCATCCCCTTCCCGAATCACACCAAATTATAGTGGATATTATCAATATCATCATGACAAACTACAACATACTGTGTGTATGGTTCTTATAGAGTATACTATAGTAAACATTTCTGGAGACTGAAGCATTTAAAATATAGTAAATATAGATTAAATTATGAAATGTTTAAAATAATTGTATGTAATATAATATGTACCACATATTAGTGGTTTAGTAGTTAAATATAGGTTAAATATTAAAAATATATAGGTATATAGAATATATGAAAACATTTAACCCTCCTCCAAGGATGAGTTAGATAATGCCATCGTCTTCCTTGTACAAATGAACAAATGAGGTAGAGGTTACCTGACTTGCCACAGGTCACACAGACTAACCATTTTGCAGTTTGTTTTTTGTTTGGAGATGATGTCTCACTCCATCGCCCAGGCTGGAGTACAGTGGCTCGATCTGGGCTCACTGCAACCTCCACCTCCTGGGCTCAAGCAATCTTCCCACCTCAGACTCCCGAATAGCTGGGTCTACAGGTACACACCACCCTGCCCAACTAATTTTTGTATTTTTAGTAGAGACGAGGTTTTGCCATGTTACTTAGGCTGGTCTTGAACTCCTGGACTCAAGCAATCTGTCTGCCTCGGCCTCCCAAAATGCTAGGATGACAGCCGTGAGCCACTGCACCCAGCCCGGTGTGTAGTACTGACTCTGATTGAAGTAACTTGGCTCTCTTCTCCCCATCCTTTCATTCCACTTAGGGAAACCTCTATTTTTTATCCTGTAAATTCAACTTAGATTCTCCATCTTCCTGTAACCTCCCCTCCTCTCCAGTGTCTTCTCCCTGAATAGGATGGAGCCTGTGCTGCTTAATGAGATAATGGCCCATCTTCCCTCACCCCACGGTTGTCCAGAGGCGTCTGTTTGCAAGTCCCTCCTTGCTCGACTTGAGCTCCTTGAAGACAGAACCAGGGCCTGACTGAAGGGGAGGCCTTTACTAAATGCTGGTAGAGTTGATCAGAATTAGATGATCGTGCCCACCTACCCAGTTTCCAGATGATAAAACTGGGGTCCAATGTGGTTATTGCCACAGAGTTCTCTGGGGTAGGTCTGGGACCAGAACCCATGTGCTCAGCGTCTGTGACAGGCAGAAGACCTGACAGGGATTCCGATTTCATTCCTTAGTTCTGGCCACGTTCTGGATGGTGTCTTGGATGCAGGAGATGTTTCTGAGCCTTCCGTGTACTCAGAGGGTTGGTAATAGTCATAAGAGTGGCTTGGCATGAAAAGACAGAGAGAGCAAAGTCATGAATTTGCACAGCCTGCTGGCTGAGGGTGTGGATACTCTGGTGAGGACAAGAAGACCACCTTAACTTACCATGTGGCTAAAGGGCCTTTTGTTTTTTCTAATACAAAATTAGCAAATTTTATAAATTGTCATTAATTCTCACATGAGTAGAATAAGCGATGTGCTAAATTGTGCCTCATTTCATTATATCAATTATCCATACCTGTTTCCACCTATATATATAACTAAGAATAAATCAGCTGTCAGGTTTAAGATTTTGTTTTTGAAAGTGCCACAAACTTCAAGAAACGTTGGCGATGCAATACAGTATGAAGAATTTTATTTTCTCTAAATCACTCCCATGTAGCTGGGACTACAGGCGTGTGCCACCACGCCTGGCTAATTTTTTGCATTTTTAGTAGAGACGGGGTTTCACCGTGTTAAGGTCTCCGTCACCTGACCTCGTGATCCGCCTGCCTCAGCCTCCCAAAGTGCTAGGATTACAGGCAGGAGCCACCGCGCCCGGCCTGTTGATATATTTTTTAGAGACAGAGTCTTACCAAAGAATTAGTGTTTTTCAAGGACACGGTTCTATACAGCCACCATCCAGGGGTCAGAGTCATCGCATGAGCTGAGCCATTCCGACCAGCTGGTCGGGGTGCTGTAGGGATGGTGCCTGTTAAGACAGCGAAGGTTTTCAGTGGAGGATCATGCCTTGTATGTGATTGTCTCCTGTGTTTAGACTCCTTCAGTCAGGAACAGTTACGCAGCCTTGCCTGGACTCCCAAGACCTTGATACTTTGGAAGAGTCCAGGCCTGTTGCTGTGTAGACTGCCCCTCCATTTGGTTTCCCCAGATGTGTTCTCACTAGTCACTGCACACTAGATCGTTGCATCACTGGCAGACACACCACATGCCATGATGTGGGGTGTTCTCTGTCTTCTCTGAGTGCCCCCAGCGTTGGCCTGTCCCACTTCTGATGCTGTCTGCTCCCCTTGGCCACTTGGTTAAGGCGGCATTGCCAGCCTCCTCCCTTGTGAAGTTGCTCTTTTCCTGTTTGTCATTAGTAAATGTTTTGTAGGGGGATACTTTGAAATTAAGTCAGTTTTTTATTTCTCATCAGGCTGCAAATTTTATTTCTATCTATCTGGACTCATAATTTCCTATTTTATTCAGTGGGTTATAATCTGCTAGTGGTATTATTTATTGATTTATTAATTTTTTTTGAGACGGAGTCTTGCTCTGTTGCCCAGGCTGGAGTGCAGTGGCGCGATCTCAGCTCACCGCAACCTCCACCTCCCAGGTTCAAGCGATTCTCTTGCCTTAGCCTCCTCAGTAGCTGGGATTATAGGCATGTACCACCATGCCCGGCTAATTTTGTATTTTTAGTAGAGACAGGGTTTCTCCATGTTGGTCAGGCTGGTCTCGAACTCCTGACCTTGTGATCTGCCCGCCTCAGCCTCCCAAAGTTCTGGGATTATAGTTGTGAGCCACTGCGCGCGGCCTATTGATGTATTTTTTAGAGACAGGATCTTGCTCCGTCATCCAAGCCGGAGTGCAGTTGTGTAATCAGAACTCACCACAGCCTCAAACTCTTGGGCTCAAGCAATCCTCCTCCCTCAGCCTCCTAAGTATCTGAGACTACAGATGCACACCACCATGCCTGGCTTCTTTGATTTTTTGTAGAGATGAGGTCTTGCTGGGTTGCCAGGCCGTTCTATTATTTATTTTGATCCTCAAATCGTCCCTGACTTGGCCTGCAGGAACCCCTTCACGTGTGCTCCTCTGTCTCATTGTGTCTCCCTCATCCTGTGCTCTGCCTGGACTGTGAGGACCTTGGAGGTTCCTCTCCCAGGGGTCTTGCCCTGTGGGGCTTCTGACACCGCCGCGGCAGTCACCCCTGTGAGCAGACACCTTCACACTGCAGTCACCATGTTTTTAAAAAAGTATATCTCACGGTTAGGTTGGGTTAAATAAGCCATAGATTTTTTTTTTTTTCCTGGAGGTTTTAGGGAGAATTGTTTTTGTGCCTAAATTGAAAAAGTGAGGCGTGTTTAGAATTCGTAAACTAGCACAGAATGGTAGCTCTGTGCCTCCAGGCAGATTCTCATACAAATTATTAAAAGGCTCAGGAGGGGTTCAGTCATGTTAAAACCCCAGTTTGAAAATGTTGTAATCAAGTCTCTCTCAGCAACTGGGTGTTGATAAGATTTCCAGGGAGCTAGGAGGATAGCTTTTTAAAGAGAGGTGTGTGTGAGAGAGAAGGTGAACGCCTGTGAGGGGCAGCTACCAGTGGGAACCTTTGGGGATCATTTTAAAATTGTCATCCAGGGTCCTGTAAGGAAGCTAAGAACTGGTTAACGCCCCTCGCTCCTTCCCTAATCCATTTGCCACCCCATTGCTGCTGAGTCCTGCGATCCTGCCTTTTTGTCCAGTTGTAGAACCAATTGCTCATTCACTATCACCTAATTTACTATATGGTTTATTCTCATTTATCACACTGAAAGTAATCAGTGAAAACTCTTGGCTACAAATTTAATTTAAAATATTGCTTATAGATAGATTCTGTAAAAATCAGCATTTTAGTGATGTCCTGATGAACACTTCCAGTTGTACATTCTTGTTGAGCAAAATATTAAAAGTTTTACCGTTTGTTGTATAAATGTTGTCTGTCTCTTGCACACATATACAATTACTACAGAGCAGTGTGATGAAAGATTTATTGGAGACAGGAGTTGGGTGAATTTAGAAATTCAACGGACCGGGTGCGGTGACTCACACCTGTAATCCAAGCACTTTGGGAGGCTAACGCGAGTGGACTATTTGAGATCAGGAGTTTGAGACCAGCTTGGCCAAGATGGTGAAACCCCGTTGCTACTAAGAATACAAAAATTAGCCAGGCATGGTGGTGTGCGCCTGTAGTCCCAGCTACTCAGGAGGCTGAGGCAGGAGAATCACTTAAAACCGGGAGGCGGAGGTTGCAGTTAACCAAGACTGTACCACTGCACTCTAGCCTGGGCATTAGAGCGAGACTCCATCTAAAAAAAAAAAAAAAAAATTTCAAAACATACCAATGATACAATATTCTAATCCATTGTCAGGATTTATTAAGACTGAAAAATTCTTTTTGTCTTATTGAATTTTCAGTAACTGCAACCACATTTAAAAAGGAATCTCTAACATGTTCATATTTTAGCACGGTGCTCTTACCTGTGGCACGTGGTACTTGTTTGGCTGAGTGAAATTAAACTGGGCCCCTAATTTTGAGGCTGTAAGATGGATTTCTTAAAAGCAGCTTTTCCTGATGGCTTCCAACAAGTAAAGAGCATTTGAAAACGTAAGACTGGGATTTAATCTGTGTATCCTGATTCCCTTTTGAGCAAAGCTTCCAAGATTATATTATATTTTGCTTTTTAATTTTATTTTCTTGCTTCTCTTCGTCTTCCTTCCCTCTAACTACATATTTGCATGGTTGCTATATTTACCATTTTTTATGCCTCTGGTACTAAGATATGAAACCTTTAAGTTGGCCTGGAGTTTCTGAGAAAATTGGAAAAAGGACTTTTTCTTTGCTAGAGGAGTAAATGAGGTATATGAACATGTGTGTAGCTCTCACAGCCAAATGCAAGCCTTAGCTCTCAGAAGCCCCACCAAGCCAGCATCTTCCATTTCATTGTTTTTGGAAAGTAGAACCTTGGGACAGAGCTATGTCATATTCAATATCTCATTTGTTTTTTTTTTTTTGAGACAGAGTCTTGCTCTATCACCCAGGCTGGAGTACAGTACTCGGCTCACTGCAACCTCTGCCTTCCGGGTTCAAGTGATTCTCCTGCCTCAGCCTCCCGAGTAGCTGAGATTACAGGTGCATGCCACCATGCTCAGCTAATTGTTGTATTTTTAGTAGAGACGTGGTTTCACCATGTTGGCCAAGCTGGTCTCGAACTCCTGACCTCAGGTGATCTACCTGCCTCAGCTTCTCAAAGTGCTGGGATTACAGGCGTGAGCCACCGCACCCAGCCACTGTTTGTTTTCTTTTGGTGTTTTTTTCCTAAGGGTGTTTTTTTTTAAAGGTCTAGTTCTTTTTTGTTTTGAAAATTATAAATTGTTCTGATGCTAGTTATAATGAAGACAGTGCCGCCCTGGAAGCCAGAAGATTTAAGTTCAAATGTTACTTAAATATCACAACATTACAGGAAAAAAATAAAATAAACCAATTCTTTGTATTCATTTTCCTAATGGGGTGCCAGCAGTAAGCTGAAGTACAGCTCTGGTGACATTCAGGCACAACTTCCTGCATCCTACTGGCTTTATTCATTTAAAATGAGTTAATGAATCTGCCAGATCTGTGAATGATAGAGATTATGCTAAATTAATGCTGATTCTTCGTGTATGTGGGAAACCTCCGTAGAGCACCTTTTCTTTCTTAGAGTTAGTAATCCAGTACAGTAGTTGCGAAACTAAATAATGAAAACTTCAGCTTCCCTTAGGAAAAGAAGAGTTCCCAGTGATAGGTGTCCCATGGGGAAATGTATTTTTTTTTAATATCCTGTTCCTGAAAGCTGCAAATTATCTGTATTTATAAAGTAACTGATTTTGCACACTCTTTTGTTACTGTGACCACAGCGGCACAATGTCTCCTAGACTATGTATATGTAAAGTTATTAGAATGATATCTGTTCATTTTAGTGATATGAAGATCACAACCAGCAACTTACAAATCAGTTTGCCAGCTCAAATTCAGCATAGCTGCAACTGATTAAGAAAGCGATAGGATTATTCTTTGCTAGTCTCTCTTACTAATGGAATTACAGATTGGCCGGTAAAATGGGCCTCCCGATTGCTGTTTCAGCAGGTTTTAAAACCTTCAAGGAACACCAGTTAGGAAAATAGCTCCAGAAAATATAGACGTATTTTATTTTTATTAAAACAGCAGTCTGCATCATCACTGGCTTTTCCTGAGACTGCCTCTACCAGAATCTGTGTGAAATAATTCACGTTTTTCTACAGAAAGTACTGAAAGCAGTCTAGGCTTCGTGAAAAGAAAATCTCTTGGGTGTTTAGGAAGGCCTAGTTGGCTGTAATGCGGCATCGTGGCTTTGGTGGTGTGGTGCCGTGTGTGTGGAGTTAGTGTGAAAACACGGATTACACCAAGTGAAGGAACGTCGTCTTGCCAAGCTCATTCTTAGAACTTAAACAACACAACAGCTTCCACTTTGGCAATGATGATGTAGCAGTAGAGCCTATCACAGGGAAGACAGTGAGGGGCAGCATTCACGTGTTACTCTTGCATTGGAATCTGAAGGTACTTAAGACTTCTGGGTTTTGTTTTTAAACAAAACAATGTGAAAACATTCAAGGTCAAAGTGTTGTATTTGAAGTTATGATCGTTTAATATGTTCATATTACCAAGACTCTTATACTAGAAGTAGTTTCTTTTTGTGTTATAAAGATTTAATTTTACATAAGGCAGTTGCTTAATGTGATTTTTAACCCTTAAAAAAGTAGAGACGTATACATTTGTTAACAATGATGTGAAAACATTTTCTTGAATTTCTTATCAGAATATCTGGCTGGCCCTGTAATTTAAATTAAAATAAAATTTTGGAGAAACAAACAAAAAGTAACTTAAAATTGACTATGGATAGCATTGTAGGATATTTACATCTTCATTTTATATATATGTTATATATACACATTATATATATGTATACATATTTTACACACACACACACACACACACACACACACACACACGTGTATATTTTTTGAGACAGAGTTTTACTCTTGTTGCCCAGGCTGGAGTGCAATGGCACAATCTCAGCTCACTGCAACCTCTACCTCCCAGGTTCAAGCAATTCTCCTGCCTCAGCCTCCCGAGTAGCTGGGATTACAGGTGTGTGCCACCATGCCCAGCTAATTTTGTTTTTTTAATAGAGACAGGGTTTCACCATGTTGGCCAGACTGGTCTCGAACTCCTGACCTCAGGTGATCTTCCTGCCTTGGCCTCCCAAAGTGTTGGGATTATACAGGCATGAGCCACTGTGCCTGGCCTTCATGATATATTGAATAATGTTTTTATCCTCTAAGCCAAAAATCCCACCTAGATTGCACACATGGGTAACTACGTCTTTATTCTACATTTTGATTAATTTACCTAGAATATAATTTCTATCTGGTCTCATTTTTATGCTGTAAAATCCCAATGGTGTTTTTAAAAAATACCCTCATCTGTGTTCCATAGCTATGGGCTGCTTATTAAGAGAATCTAGAGAAGAATGAGAAATTGAACCCAGGGTTTTAATTGTAGAATTCTAAATTCCACTGTATTAATCTAGTTCTTATGAATTAGGCCTTCTAGAAACAGACCTAATTCATAAGAATGAGGCCTTGTTGTGGTCTGGGTCCTTCCAGGTAAACTCATGAGGATGGCACATCTGTATTCAAGTTGATACAACCTCCACCCTCACCCCTGTCCTAAGCACTGGGAATATTCATCGTAATAGCTGTTGTGTATAGTTGTTAACAAAAATTGATCACATCCTATAATCTCATTCTGCTCCAAAATTCACAGTGCAGTTCCATCCTTGCTGTTATTTTTGTTCATAACTGGGGATTGCCTACCATAAGCCATATTTTTGGTGTTGGCTTTCTTGAGTCAACTTAACAGCAAATACGTATTACTACTGACACCTCCTACCATGAGATAGCTGGAATTTGATTCTGCCTCAAAGGTGTGACTTAAAATCTAAATATGATGGAGTGAGTATTTTACCGTATCTATATATGGTAAATCTGATTTGCTTTGTGCCTTTCTGATAAGTTCTAGAGCAATGAATGTTTGCCATTGGCAGTGTTCTTTCCAGGATCCTTACATTTTTTTTTCTATTCGTCTTTAGTCAAGAATGGTTACTTAGGTTTAGAAGATGAACTTTCTAGGACTTTCATCTTGAGCAACAATAATCTTTTGAAAAACTTGTAGTAAAGACGCGAAGAAGCTAGAGAATTGGCTTATTATTACTTTACAAGGCAGTGGGCCTTTGTGCTGTCACTTCTTTTTCTCGACATTTATCACTGATGAAGCGTTCAGGATGCCTTCATGACTGTTCTGTGTTGTGACCTCCTCTGGCCATGAAAGAGTTTGTGTGTTTTCATTGTAATCAATAAGGAATGAGATGCTATGAAATCAGGCACTAATTTCACAGAGCATTTTTCATACTTGTTTCTTTTTTGAAAACTTCCAGTTATTATGGCTCATGTATTAGGCCATTCTTGCGTTGCTATAAAGAAATACCTGAGACTGGGTAATTTACAAAGAAAAGAGGTTTAATTGGCTCACGGTTCTGTACAGGAAGCATGATGCTGGCGTCTGCTTCTGGGGAGACCTCAGGAAGCTTCCAGTCATGGCAGAGGGTGAAGTTGGGAGAGCAGGAGCAAGCTACCGAGTGGGAGGTACTGCACATTTTTAAATGAACAGATCTCACAGGAACTCACTCACCATCACAAGGACGGTACCAAGGGAGGTTGGTACTAACCCATTCATGAGAAATCCTCCCCCGTGATCAAGTCACCTCCACCAAGTCCCAACTTCAACACTGGGGGATGACATTTCAATATGAGATTTGGGCAAGGACAACATTCCAAAGTCTATCAGCTCAAGAGACTGGAGATTATGATGACCCATCAATATGCAGATGTCAGGAAAGATCTCACATTTTTTTTTTCCAGGCTACCATTTATTGATCACTTCTGTGGCTCAGACAATGGACTGTGATTTCCAACAGATTGTCCCATGTACTCTTATTATTCCCGTTTTACCATTGAGGAAGCTGAGGCTTGATGAAATGAAGTGACTTTCCACTGTCATTGGGGCATCAAGTAGCACAGGCAAAGTCCCTGCCGATTCTGTCTGGCTCCGAGGTCCAATCCCCAAACACGACTCCTTTACTCCCTGCCACTTGATGGCTAATGTCGTGCCGTGGGGCTTGAGACTGCTCTCGTCTGGGAACTGTCCCTATTTTGACTCATGCTATTGGGTGTCTTTCACAGTTGCTCAAGACCTGTTCATTATCTGTTTCAGATTTCATGTCAAGATTAATAATTAACCCTTAAGGGCTTTTCCCATTGTGTCAGGTTCAAACAAAATAAGCTGACAAACTCCATTATAAGTTAAACAAACATAACAAACAGTGCAAGCCTCAACAAGAAATAGCAGTTGATAGGTTTAGTGGTTTCTCGGGCCAGTGTCAGCAGCTAATTACCTTCTCAGAAATGTCATGGAAGGGAGAGGGTGGTGACGTGGTAGTATGGCCAGGTTTACAACTTAAAAACGAGGGCTGTGAAAGGCATAGGGAGGGGCATTTATTTTTAATTGAATTCCAGAAGGAGATATGGAAGTCTTTTCAGTAAATATGCCTGTCATATTACAAATTATTTTTGAACAATTTGTTGCTTTGTCTTAAAGATTTTTGGATGCACTCTGTTCAAAACAAAACAAGACAAGAAACCCGTGATTAAAAGTTTTGGTCTGTGGTTGTTGACGTTTTTGTTTTAATTAGTGTGAAGAAACTGCTAATGAGGTATATTAAACTCCAAATCTAAGTATTATTGTTGAACCTGTATTTCTGTTCACCCTACACCTCCCTCCTCCGATAACATTTATTTAACACAGAGTGATATATTTGCTGCTTTCTCTGACTCATTTATAGCAGGCCTGTGAAAAGGGATTTGAGGTGGGGAGGATATATACCATTATACTTGTCGTGGCCCAGTTATCTCTCTCTCTCTCTGTCTGTCTGTCTGTCTGTCTCTCTCTCTCAACACGCATGCACATGTGTGCAAACACACACACACACACACACACACACACACCCTCAGTTGGATCTGATCTGATCCATGCTTGGTGAGTAAGAAATACAGGAGCCAAGGATGACGTCCGTCAGGTTAGTCATCGTCTTCTTCATGGTGTTTTATGTGTGCTACTTTTATGGTTGATGGAAAGTTTTGGATGAGGGAAGACAGACAATTAGAGACGGAAGAATACCAGATGAGAGTAGCACTGGCCAGCCATGACACTGATATTCGGAAATGCCAATTAAGTAAGCACCTTGATCACTTGATTATTGCAAGTAGATAGAATCTGTAGTAATAGAACTGAGCACATTTCATTAAAATATTTCCCACAGTAGTAACCATGACACACTTATTCTTTCATGGGTTTTCAATAGACAGTCTACAAAATAAGTTTTAATGATTAAGAAAGTTTAGAAAACGCTAGGTGAAAGGAAGTGAAATCCATTTCTTTACTGTTGGAGTTCCCAACTTTGGCCATAGAATGCGTATGTCTTGGAGCATCTGGTAACATTCATCTGTTTCTACAGAAATAGGCACAACTGTTGGAAGATAGTGTGGAGGGGTGAAGTGAGCACTGCAGGGTTTTTTGTTTGTTTGTTTGTTTGTTTGTTTGAGACAGAATTTTGCTCTGTCGCTCAGGCTGGAGTGCAACGGCGTGATCTCGGCTCACTGTAACTTCCACCTCCCAGGTTCAAGTGATTCTCCTGCCTCAGGCTCCTGAGTAGCTGGGATGATAGGCACATACCACCATGCCTGGCTAATTTTTGTATTTTTAGTAGAAATGGGGTTTCACCATGTTGGTCAGGCTGGTCTCAAACTCCTGACCTCGTGATCCGCCCACCTCGGCCTCTCAAAAGTACTGGGATTACAGGTGTGAGCCACTGCACCTGGCCTAATTTTGTATTTTTAGTAGAGACAGGGTTTCACCGTGTTGGTCAGGCTGGTCTCGAACTCCTGACCTCGTGATCCGCCCACCTTGGCCTTCCAGTGTGCTGGGATTACAGGTGTGAGTCACTGCCCGGCCTGCGTTACAGGTTTTGAAGGAAGCCCACTTGGGTTCTGATGACAGCCAAGCCACTCCATCCACTCGCCAGTAGACATGCCGCTTACATAGACATGTGTGTAAGAGTAATTCACGTGCCCTCTCCCAGGTGGCTGTGATGATTAAGTTACCTAATATACATAGAAACCTTTTTCAAATTATGAACACCCTGCAAATAGTAGTTATTATTATACTTTTGATTTTTTTATTGCTGTAATATATGTGTCATCATACTGTGGCAATTGGTATTCCTTTTGAGCACCAGGATGACCTGTTAACTATTCATCATAAAGAATTTCATTAAGTGGCACCCTTCCCTCTTCATAGCCCTCTGAGTTTATTGGATGGCACCTAACTCTTGAGCATATATTATATTTTGGGGGTCACCAAACCCTAACGTAAAACATCAAATTGACCATTGCAACCATTTTCAGGCAAGCAGCTCAGTGGCATTAAGTACATTGACACAGGCCAAGGCGGGTAGATCACCTGAGGTCAGGAGTTCGAAACCAGCCTGGCCAACATGGTGAAACCCCGTCTCTACTAAAAATACAAAAATTACCCAGGTGTGGTGGCAGGCACCTGTAATCCCAGCTACTCAGGAGGCTGAGGCAGGAGAATCATTTGAACCCAGTGGGCAGAGGTTGCAATGAGCCGAGATCGCACCATTGCACTGCAGCCTGGGTGACAGAGTAAGACTCTGTCTCCAAAAAAAAAAAATGCATTTACACTGTTGTGCAGCCATCAGCACCATCCATCTCCAGAACTCTTCATCTTGCAGAACCAAAACGGTTCCCATTCAACAGCTTGCCATCCGCCTATTTCTGCCTCAACGAGTTTAACTGTTCTAGGTACCCCATATTAGTGGAATCATACAGTATTTGTCCTTTTGTGTCTGGTTCATTCAATTAGCATAACGTTTTCAAGTATACCCTCTAATTTTATATGATGTGAAATTTTGAGTTTTATTTATTTTCTTAATTTACTCACCCCTAGTGCCATTCTTTTAACACATAGCATGAAGTTGGAAGGGTGCGTGTATCCCTAAACTGTTCCTCTAGGACAGCCCAGAAGAGTTAGTAGCACGATTTTAGGAGAGGGGATGTCAAAGATGTGACTTGAAAAAATGCTGATCAAAAATCCAGTCCAGCCTCAAGTTGGAACTAAAAGAACCCTGGGCTCTCCCTGATAAGAAGACTTATTTTGTTTCTTCTTCAGCCAGGGATTTGAAATAGAAGAGACATGGGTGTCAGCAATGAAGTATTGCCTTTTTCTCTTGTGGATTATCTTGTAGATGATTCATGCATAAGCAGGAGTTTTTTAAATGATGTATTTTGTCATTTTTACCTGTCTTGAAATGGTTATTCTTGATTCGGGGGTTTGTTGGGAAAGTCCTGTATCACTTTTAGGTGAAGATCATTCATTTAAAATTTAAATAGTTGAAAATTTGAAATTTTCCATTTTTGTTCATTTAAGTAAAGCTTAAACCTTTTAAATGTGTGCTTCTTTTTGGAATGAGTATTCTCTTCTATACCAGGATTTGAGAGTAGACGTATTTCCAAATTCTCCTTATTAACCCCCCAAAATAGAAATGTTTCTTTTCCCAAGGATTTCAATAGCATTCTGATTATAGATTAACTAATACACCAAAATGATCACATTCTTTTCCTGAATAATCATCAAGTCCAGGTTTTAAAAAATCAGAGTCAAGAATCTTAGAATCCTAATGTGCATATTTTTAAAAGGTACATATATTCTTTACCTTTGTCCTGTTAAGGGCATATATTTAATTGTAGAGACCCTCACCTGTATTAGCATACTGTGGCAATTGATAATCTTTTTTGAGCACCAGGATAACCTGTTAACTGTTCATCATAAAGAATTTCATTAAGTTACACCCCTCCCTCTTCATAGCTTCTGAGTTCATTGTATGGCACCAAACTCTTGAGCCTTAGATTACATTTTTGGGGTCCCAATCTCATTTCTTCATTCCCACCCACCCAGATAAATGATCTTTAGACCCTGTAAGGAGTCTTAATCCTTCCTGGTCCTAGCATCCTGTGTGGAATCTTGAACCATGCCATGCACAAGGTGGGTGCTCAGCGTACAGTGACATTGAAGGGGGCTGAGCTGAATTGAGATGGAGGTCTGAAAGCCATAACTGAAGGGATATTTTTAGATGAAAAATAGCGTCAGGATCTTATTTACCTTTATGGAAAACCGAGCTGTGCTGGGAGGGGCAGCACAGATGGCAGGCTGTTCCTGTGAGTGTGGGGACGGAGTGAGAGAAACAGAACCAAACAGGTGGCTCAAGAGCTGCCACCCTGGTGCCAACATGCGTTTGGGCCGTGTGCGGTGCCCCCCTTCCCCGTGCTTGTGCGAGTGAGGCATCCGCGGAACCAGAAGGCTGATGTTATTTTGATCACCAAGCTCTATTTAGTGAATGCACTTGATTAATTTCCCTCCTTCTTCTCATGGATGCTATTTTGAATGGAAAATCACTACTGGAAAAATAAATCTCTACATTAATGATGCCCAGAATCCTATTCTTCCTCTTTACATACCATACCCAATGGCTCTCTTTTCTGTGGAGCCTAGCATTTTAAAAGCCCTTACTAGGTGCTAAATTGTACTGAAGAAGAATCTGAAACCACAGAGAAATTAACTGATTTTCCCCAAGTTAACAGATTACCCTGGTGCTCAAAATGGAGTACCAATTGCTTACCCACTGTGTATGTTCTTTGATTTGACCCTTGAAAATTCAAACTCCCTGCTCTGTGGAGAAGCAGAGTTAGAAAGGACTCCTAAGCCAACGCTGTCAGCTTGTTTTCTCTCTAGGTGGATATTTTCGGAAAGGGGTATACTTAGGGCTTGGAGGGGCTGAGTGGCTCCTGAGCCTTCTTGGGATTGGTTTGGATTAAATGTGACTTGTCAGTTCTCACTAGCTGGGAGGAAGTGCTCTCCCAGTGTGATGATGCATTAGTCATGAGCAGAGAGTGGGAGGCTGTTGAACAATCATTCCGACCTTCCTCCCCACTGCTGGGCTTTCATGCTGAACTTTAAGCCCAGCTGTGTTGGAATTGAGGACTTGCTGGGGACACCCCCCACCCCCACCATGCTGTGAAGTCTTGGCTCAGAGGTGGGAGAAGGTGGTGATTTCAGATCCAAGACTACGGCAGAAATAACACCAACAGGGTAGCTTATGTACCTAGAACCTCCAAAATGTATATTTGTTAGGGGGGGTGTTTAAAAGTTGGGGCTGTTCCAAGAACCAGAAGCTATGGTATAAACTTCTACCGTATTCCTGGGTATGTGTATTTTCCAATCTGCAAATATATTTTGATACAGTTTTCCATGTTGAAATAAAAGATAAATCACCACTCTTGATGATGTTGGCTACCAAGAAACATAAGCTTGTATGATTGCAATTGTCTGGAAATCCATGGTAAGGAAGACATCCTGGAAGCCTTGCCACTCTTCTCAGTGACCTCTTCATGCCCTGGAGACCATGGCTGCCTGGAACACCTGAGCTGACCTCCCTTGAGAGCACAGGACAGGTGGCCTTATGGGATGGAAGAGAGTCTGTCAAGAGGACCTGTTGGATATTGCATTGCAGGCATTCTGTGGGGAAATACATTTTATTCCCTTTCTTCCTTTGGCTAATATCAATGGCATTACTAGGTACTAGATAAAAAGTCTGTGGTGAGGGGAATGATGGTTCATTTGATCTGTCAACTTGGTAGGTTGTGGTCCCTAGTTATTTGATCAAACACCAGTCTAGATGTTGGCGTCAGGTATGTTTGGATGTAATTAACATCTACATCAGTAGCGGTTGAGTAAAGCAAATGGCTCTTCATAATATTGGTAGGCCTCATCCAATTGGTCAAAGATCTTAAGACAAAAGACTGAGGTCCCAGAGGAGGAAGGAATTCTGCCTCCAGTTGCCTTTGAACTCAAACTACAGCATCATTTTTTCCCCGAGTCTTCAACCCTACCTTGCAGATTTCAAACTTGCCAGCTCTCACAAAGCACGTGAGCCAATTCTTTAAAGTAAATCTCAGCCAGGCGTGGTGGTTCATGCCTGTAATCCCAGCAGTCTGGGAGGCCCAGGCTGGTGGATCACCTGAGGTCAAGAGTTTGAGACCAGCCTGGCCAACATGGTGAAACCAAGTCTCTACTAAAAATACAAAAATTAGCTGGGCATGGTGGTGTGTGCCTGTAAGCCCAGCTACCCCAAGGGCTGAGGTGCGAGAATCCTTGAACCTGGGAAGCGGAGGTTGCCGTGAGCCAAGATAGTGCCACTGCACTCTAGACTCTGTCTTGAATGAATAAATAAATAAAGCAAATATCTTCCTTCATATAGATGTAGAGGCGTAACTATGTATCTCTCTATATAGGTTTTCTTTCTCTGGAGCTCTTTCACTAACACAAGGGAACAGCATGTGGCATCGCACACTATGACAAACATATCATGACTGTGGTTCCTTCTCTCTTGAAACTTGTGATTCTACCAGAGGATAGGATTAAGTCAAGTATTCAACTATCTGATAACCATAGGGATTGAGAGGAAAAAAGTGATAAAGAAAATTTTGGAAGATCAGAGGTTTGCAAAGTTTTCCAGTAAAACATCCCAACATGAAAAGAGAACGAGCTTCTAACCATTCCATGTGCCATTTTATTTTTAGGGGAAGATAGATATTTCATTTTAGGAAGTCATGCATATTTAAAAGTGTATTCCCGTATCAATCTGCCCCCCCCCCAACCGCCCTGCTCTCCCTAACTTCCTGAGTAGATCTTTGAGTAAAATGGATTCTTCCAAAAGATGCTGCTTTGCTTCTATAGCCCCCCTCTCTGCTGTATATGCTGCGGTTGTTTGCACCTCAAGTTAGCGGAGCAGGGATAGGAGTGGTGGTATTTTTGAAGGACAGTCAATGCACTTTGAATGTGGATTAGTTTAGCTGTACAGTGACATATGTATTGGGCAAATTGCACAGAAAAGAGAGAGATTCACAATGGCGATTGAGGCTGGCGCATGGTGGTTCACACCTATAATCTCAGCACTTTGGGAGGCCAAGGCAGGTGGATTGCTTGAGCTCAGGAGTTCGAGACCAGCTGGGCAATATGGCGAAACCTCATCTCTACCAAAGATAGAAAAATTAGCCGAGTGTGGTGGTATGTATCTGTAGTCCCAGCTATTTGTGCGACTGAGGCATGAGAATCACTTAAACCAGGGAGGTGGAGGTTGCAGTGAGCTGAGATCATGCCACTGCACTCCAATCTGGGTGACAAAGTGAGACCTTGTCTTTAAAAAAAAAAAAAAGCCAGGTGTGGTGGCCCATGCCTGTAATCCTAGCACTTTGGGAGACTGAAGCCGGTGGATCACTTGAGGCTAGGAGTTCGAGACCAGGCTGGCCAACGTGATGAAACTCCATCTCTACTAAAAGTATAAAAATTAACCTAGCATGGTGGTGCATGCTGTAATCCCAGCTACTCGGGAGGCTGAGGCACAAGAATCACTTGAACCCGGGAGGTAGAGGCTGCAGTGAGCTGAAATAACACCATTGCACTCCATCCTGGTTGACAGAGCAAGACTGTCTCCAAACAAACAAACAAACAAACAGAAAACAATGGTAATTGAAAACAAGGTGACCTGGATTAGAAGGGTAGGAATAGAAGGGACAAGTGGTAGAAGATACTGCAGGGACCTTGGAGGAAGAACAAGGGGAAGAAGGAGACAGGAGGAAAGAAAGAAATGAACATTCATGAAGCCTCAACTACATACCAAGGAAAGGTGTGTTTCCATACACTGCTTCGCTTAACTTCTAGCAGAAACCTGCAGGCAGGAATCCTGTTATGCAGATGGAGAAAGTGGTTCATAGGGATGTTAAGTGCTGGCTTAAGGTCACAGTGCATTGAGTGGCAGATTAAGGTCACGTCTCTCAGAGCCTAAGCCTATGTTTCATTTACCAATCACACTGCCCTCATAAGGGTGAATCAGAAGGGTGGAAGATTATGAGCCTAAGTGGTGAATCATCAATGGGGTAACCCCAGGAGGCGAGAAAGAGGGATTTGTGCTGAAGAAGGAGAGTCTGGAAGGAGCTAGATGGAGCCAGGTAGAAGGCTATGGGCAGAACCTACAGCTGGGGCAAGAGAAATATCTGAGGGGTATACAGGCATGGAATTCGGCTGGGTGCGGTGGCTCACGCCTGTAATCCCAGCACTTTGGGAGGCTGAGGCAGGCAGATCACCTTGGGTCAGGAGTTCGAGACCAGCCTGGCCAACATGGCGAAACCCTGTCTCCACTAAAAATACAAAAATTAGCTGGATGTTTTAGCACATGTCTGTAGTCCCAGCTACTCGGGAGGCTGAGGCAGGAGAACCACTTGAACCTAGGAAGCGGAGGTTGCAGTGAGTTGAGATCTCGCCATTGCATTGTTGCATAAGCAACAGAGTGAGACTCTGTCCCAGTAAATAAATAAATAAATAAATAAACGCATAGAATTCAAGGGAGGGGTGTGTATTTCGGAGGGGTACAGATCAGCAAGATCAGATGCAGATGGGAGGCCACAGCCATATGAGCTCCTAAGGAGAGCCCCTTCCGTCATCAGCAGTGACTTTCTGGATTGAAAGCTGGCCAGAGAGCTGGTTTCTGGAATATGAAGCTTTTTTTTTTTTTCTATCTATGAGGAGGACAAAAGTTTTGTATATAAAATTTTTAAAAACAATTTTTCATGCTTGTTATTGTTAACCTTTATTCTTCCAGACTATACAACTGAAATTTCTTGGCTACTTACCCTGGCTATGTCTGAACTCCCCCACACTGAACTATGCAGTCATGGTCAGAAAGGTGTTTTTTATTTACTGCATCTTGGTGAATCACAATACGCTGTATTTTGTTGTCTTGTAGTGGGTGAGGATGAGTCCTTCTGTCCTATAATTTCTTTTTCTACATATGGTGCGGTTTTATTAACAACTGGTGAAGGGATAATTTGTTATTATCGTTGTTGCAAAAGCACAACTGGATTTAATGGTCCCTAGTGAGCACTAGTGCTATCAACAGATAATTTCAGAGCAGTCAGAGGATTTCAGTACATGTCTCCTGAATGGTGATGTGCTATCTTCCTGAATATTCTGGGAGATGTTGGCCCTCATACATGATATGGCTTCGTAATAAGGCTAAAATATAGATAAAATTTTGACTGTACAGTTGGGGAAACTGAGGAAAGTCAGGTGGGGTTTGCAAGCTGCAAAAGCACTCTCCAACAGGAGAAAACAGATCCTCTTTGGTGAAAAGCTATTCCACTATCTGGCTTATTTTTTTGAGACTGAGTCTTGCTCTGTTGTCCAGGCTGGAGTGCAGTGGCATGATCTCAGCTCACTGCAACCTCTGCCTGCCGGGTTCAAGCCATTCTCCTGCCTCAGCCTCCAAAGTAGCTGGGTTACAGGCATGTGCCACCATGCCTGGCTAATTTTTGTATTTTTTTTTTTTTTTTTTTTTTTAACTAGAGATGAGGTTTTACCACATTGGCCAGGCTGGTCTTGAACTCCTGACCTCAGGTGATCCGCCTGTCTTGGCTTCCCAAAGTGCTGGGATTACAGGTGTGAGCCACCATGCCCGGCCGATGTTTGTTTTTTTGAGCTGGAGTTCTCCACATGTTGCCTTTCCTGATTTTTTTGGTAGGTTCCAGATCGGCCTTGTATCTCCTTGAGCAGTGGCCTTCAATATCAGAAGAATATGCAGATGAATTCATCAGGGCGTGGAAGGAGATTCAAAACTTATATTTCTTTTTTTTGTTTGCCTTTAGATTTTTGTGTATTTCTGTTGGTTCAAATAAATTGTGTGCTCTATAAATATATACAGAAAATTGAAATGTGCATAATGTATTTGAACAGTACTTCATGTATATAATCTATAGATTAAATAACTAAGCAGTGGTGGGTATACTCTTTTAGGTGGGCATGCTTAGAAAACTAATTTTTTTGAATGGGGATGCCAGTAAAACCATTTGCATCATAATGCCCTGGACAGGAGTATACTCATTGATTCTTAGAAGGCAAGCTTAGTGTCTGTTTCACTTGCATTGTGTGTGGTCCCATAGATATTACTTGGAAGTGAATGTGAAGCTTTTAAAGCCAGTTGCTGTCATATAAGAAACAGATTTGCTTTGTGATTTGATGTATTGGTTTCAGCATGGGGACTTTGATGTATCAGTGTTTGAGAAATGTTCCCATGACTCCCCAGGAAGAGCCTTTATGTTAAAAGAGGCTGATTACCCTCTTATGATTTTAGGGAAGGGAATATGGACTCTGTTTGATTTTTTTTTTTCTTCTACTTTAACAAATCTGGTTTGCAATGACTTCATATGCTTTTTATTCTCTCCCAATTTGTCATTTGGCTAGGATGAACGTGAATTGTTGTACAGCCAAAAACTCTTGCACGGGCTTTTCAATGAGGTTAGGTTACTTTTCTGGGGTCCAGCTCAGTGGTACTTTTACCTTAATTGAATCACCTATGTACTGAAAAAAGAATACCCAGTAGAGAAAAATCTCATGGTGGTTAACCATTGTGATGCTCGTGGATTTTGACTTGAGCAAGTTAAAGAAACACCGACTTCTTTCCAGGAGTGGGGAGCACAAAAACTTCCAGACCATCCTCCTAACTTCAAAACGAATGGGTGCTCAGGCGAGTTGGGCTGAGTCACTTGTGACCTACAGTTAACTCACGTCTTTCTTGCCATCGCTCTGTGCTCATTGCCATGTGCTCCACTCTCATTCTTCGCTGGTCTGGTCACTCACATAAACCAGGGCATCGCCTGAGATCTGCTTGGTATTGCGAAACTATTGACTTCTTATTTTATACACTCACAGAAAAGTTAAGTGATTGTCCTTAAATGCTACGTGTGTTTAAGTGGCACTTGGGCACGCTTATTTATGCATCGCAGATATATCGCACTGTGATTTGTACAGCTTTGAACACCGCTTGCATTCTGTGATCTTATTTAAATAATAAGAGTGAAGAGCATGGTGGGTTTCCTGCAGCTCGAGAGTATTTTGGAGGCTGAACCCAAGTCTGATTTACTTTTTAACTTCACGACACCAAGGCTAAGGCATCCTATTTTTATTTTTGCATCAAATTATTGATGCTGTTAAATCCATTTCAGGTATTGATTTACTCCATAAAAAGTGTGGTTGAGATAAGGTTTGAAACTTCTGGCCTCTCATGGATTATTAGAGGGTTTTGTTTTTGTTTTTGTGTTTTAAGTTCTGTAATTAAACATTGGACTTGTCCATTATTTGTGTCTCCATTCCAATATCCTTCTTGATCTAAGCTTTTTGGGAGGCACAGTGCTCTGAATGTTGGTGTAAATTCCTATGTTGGAACCTAATACCTGAATGTATTATGAGGTGGCATCTTTAGGACCTGATTAGGTCATGAGAGCTCTGCCCTCATAAATGAGATTTGTGCCCTTATAAAAGAGGCTTGAGGGAGCCTGTTTGTCCCTTCCACCAGGAGACAATGTAGCAGGAAGATGCTACAGACTCTGTGAGGAACAGGCCCTCGTCAGTTGCTGAATTTGCTAGCAACTTGAACTTGGACTTCCCAGCCCCTGGAACTGTGAGCTACATTTCTGTTGTTTATAAATACTCAATCTAAGGTATTTTGTTATAGCAGCCCAAACACACTAAGGCAGGAGGGTTTTCTTTTTTGATTGCGTTGCTGTTCTAGTGCGTTTCATTCCTTTGTTTTTGAGGTCCTTTGTGGAATGGCCACTGAATTTCCAATAAGATCACAGTCAGTGAATTGTGGCCTTTCAGGGATAACATTTGCATTGGGTGCTTGATTATACCTCAGAGTAGAAGATGTTATTGTCCCCTTCCATGTTTTCAGTTACCAAACCAGGAACTTCAGAGAAGTCTGTGCCTCCTCGTTCTCCCTTCTTTCCGCAAAGGATGTATGTGGCCACTGAGTCCTGGTGATCCTACGTCATTCTCACTACGACAGGGCACTCATTGTCCCAGTTGGGCCATCCCATGTGATTGATTGCTTGCAATAAGTCTTCCCCTTCTCTTCCAGGCTACTAGGAGGGAAAACTATGTTTGATCATGTAACTCCTGTAATAAAATTCCATCAAGGCAGCGGAGGTTGCAGTGAGCTGAGATGGCGCCACTGCACTCCAGCCTGGGTGACTGAGCAAGATTCCATCTCAAAAAAAAAAAATCTCATCACGTAATCCCATCAAACATAATAACGTTCAGTTCCTTTGTGTAGTATCCATATCCCCTGCCCATCTTTTTAGCTTCATCACCTCCAGCTTTTCCCCATGCACTCGCCTGCCTGCAACATTGGGCTAATGATACTTTCATTCCTCAGAGTCTTTGCTTATACCCTTCTCTTTTACTGGAATTTTCTGTCCTTCTCTTGTGTAAACTCTCTCCTGTCCCTGTTCATTTCCTCCCATCCTCCTAAGCTAAGCCAAATCCTATTAACCTTTCAGGAACAGATTCAACCAATAGCCTCTCCTTGCAGAATTAGTCTATTTCTTCACACCCTTCACCTTTTTTTTCTTTGTTTGTTTTGTTTTTGAGATGGAGTCTCGCTCTTGTTGCCCAGTCTGGAGTGCAATGGCTGAATCTTGGCTCACTGCAACCTCTGCCTCCCGGGTTCAACTGATTGTTCTGCCTTCGCTTCCTGAGTAGCTGGGATTACAGGCATGCGCCACCACACCTGGCTAATTTTGTATTTTTAGTAGAGACGGGGTTTTTCCCTGTTGGTCATGCTGGTCTCAAACTCCCAACTTCAGGTGATCTGCCCGCCTTGGCCTCCCAAAGTGCTGGGATTACAGGCGTGAGCCACCGCGCCCCGCCACATCCTTCACTATTAATAATGCCAGACTAGCGGTTACAGCCCTGTCTGAGTGGGTAAGTGCCCACTGTCTCCCCAGATTGTAGACCTCATAAATGGTCTGTTTCCTCATTCCAGACATATAACAGGTGCCCAGTAAAGCGTTGGTTGAGTTGAACTGAATATGTCATACTCAGTAAAATTCTACAGAGATACTCTGTCTTACCCAAACAATTTGTAAGCAGTTTTTAGATAGTCCTAAGCGTAGCTATTTAGAAGTCTATTTTTATATACTCTATTTCATAAAATGCTGTCATTTGTAAAATGCACCACTATTTTGCATACCGCTAAGAAGCAGAGAAAGTGGCACTGACTAAATCCCAATACACCATTGTGATTGTAAGATATGTTTAATTTCAAGATGTTAAAAGTGAAAAACGGTATTTCTTAAAATCAATGAAATAAAGAATTATGTTTTTTACGTGTTAGTGCTTATAGTGTTAATTCTATAACTGTGAAACAACTTGAAATGATTTGCAAATAAAAACTTGAGATCATTTTGAAAGTTTTTTTTTTCTCTTTTTTTTTTCAAGACGGGGTTTCACCATGTCAGTCAGGCTGGTCTTGAACTCCCAACCTCAGGTGATCTGCCCGCCTTGGCCTCCAAAGTGCTCGGATTACAGACGTGAGCCACCACGCCTGGCAGTTTTTTTTTTCTTTTTTCTTTTTTTTTCATTTTAAAATGAGAAGTGAGTAAAGGAGAATTTGGGACTAAGTGCCAAGGGAGAGACTTGAGACTCAATGTGTTTTGACCATGGTTACGTCACTCTATCTTGTGGTACCTCTGACAAAGTCCTCAGATTTCAACCTCAGTTCTTCTTCTTTTAAAAGATGAGGATTTATGGGTAAAGAATCACCTCTATTTTGAAAATCTGTGGGAAGAATTCCTGTAAATAAATACACACACACACACACACACACACACACACACACACACACACACACACACACACACAGACACTTGTTGAGACAGGGTGTCTCTGTTGCCTGGGGTGAAGTAGCGTGGCACAGCCGAAACTCACTGCAGCCTTGATCTCCTGGGCTTAAGTGATCCTCCCGGCTCAGCCACCCCAGTACCTGGGACTACAGGTACATGTCACCACACCCGGCTAATTTTTTTTACTTTTTAAAAAATTTCTTGTAAAGATGATGTCTTATTGTGTCACCGAGGCTGATCTCGAACTTCTGAGCTCAAGTGATCTTTCTGTTTCGGCCTCCCAAAGTTCTAGGATTACAGGCGTGAGCCACCAAGCCTGGTCCTTTAAATATTATTATTATTGTTATTTTAAAGAAATAGAGATAAGGTCTCATCATGTTGCCCAGACTGGTCTCGGACTCCTGGGTTCAAGTCATCCTCCCACCTCAGCCTCCCAGCATGCTAGGATTACAGGCATGAGCCACTGTGCCTGGATCCTTGAAATATTTTTAAAAAATCATTAACTTTAAAGCACAGTATTCTTTGCTGCACTGTGATGTTTTACTTAGTCTTTGATTAAAATCCTTCTGTTAGGTTATGCCACCTAAACACCATATCAAGGTTGATGCTCATAATATCCCCCTAGCAGTAGCGCAACACACGATCCTATTACAATTTTACTTTTTACATATGGCAGCTCTTCCCAACTATCATATCAATGCCTTTTAGTTATTAAATTAAGTTGCTAATCAAATACACACACACACTTACATGCTTTATAGATTCTCTTCCTTCCTCTCCACTTACAATGTCATAGCCTTAAAAGCTTGCTCATTATCTAGAGGATTGAAGTCTCTATTTTATTTTATTTTATTTATTTTATTTTATTTTATTTATTGAGACAGAGTCCCGCTCTGTGCCTGGCTGGAGTGCAGTGGCGTAATCTTGGCTCACTGCAGCCTCCACCTCCTGGGTTCAAGCAATTCGTCTGCCTCAGCCTCCCGAGTAGCTGGGATTACAGTTACCTGCCATAGTGCCTGGCCAATTTTTTTGTATTTTTAGTAGAGATGGGGTTTTACCATGTTGGGCAGACTGGACTCTAACTCCTGACCTCAAGTTATCCAACCGCTTTGGCCTCTCAAAATCCTGGGATTACAGGCATGAGCCACTGCGCCTGGCCTGACATCTCTCTTTAACCATGTTCTGTTAAAAGAATTTCATGACATCAACACAAGTGCAACAGCAGCAGAGACAGACCCAAGGCGGAAGCAGCAATTCCATGGGGGGAGGAATTGTTTTTGGATGGGCCCTTTAGGCTCGAAGCATCCAGAGACAACAAGGCAGATTTTCACGCCCCGTCCCTGTGACCTCTCCAGCAGGGCTTGGGATATCTTCTCTGGTGTTGGATGCAGGCAGTCCCAGACCTTGTTGCCAACAGGCTTAGTTGCCACGCTGCCCACTTGAGTGGCCTCACACCCCCACCCCCCAGCTCTTCCCTGATTCCAGAGTGGCCACACCCCTCTGTGTGGGAAGGCAGCTCTGGGTCAGGGAATTGGCTTGGGGAATGACATCATGGTTGATGACCACATCTTGGTCTGCTTCCTGATGAAGGAAGGGGACCCCTCGAAATCCTGACTGCATTTTTGGCTGAAGACTTTCCTCTTGGCAGCATGGTAAGAGAACAGATTAGGGGAAGCCAGGCTGTAGGGGTCAGAGGCCATCAGGGAATTGCAGGTTGCACTTTCCTGTTTTGGATCACGGGGGCGGGTCTGGAGAGTGTCTTGGAGGTAGATAGAAGCTGCTGAGTTTGTGGTGCCTTTTCCCTGACTTCCTATGTAGGGCCATGTCTCTTAGAATAGAAACTCCCGTGTCTTCAGGCTGGCTGGCTCAAGGCTGAACCTCACGCTTGGAAAACAGAATTAGAACCAGATTCCTCACTTTGGGAGGCCAAGGTGGGCAGATCACTTGAGGTCAGGAGTTCAAGGCCAGCCTGGTTATCCTGGTGAAACCCCATCAGTACTTAAAAAATACAAAAAAAAATTAGCTAAGCGTGGTGGCACATGCCTGTGGTCCCAGGTACTCAGGAGGTTGAGGCAAGAGAATTGCTTGAACCCGAGAGCTGGAGGTTGCAGTGAGCCAAGATTGACTGCACCACTGTATTGCAGCCTGGGTGACAGAGTGAGACTCCATCCCCCACCCTCAAAAAAAAAAAATTTCCTGGAGCTTGAGTCTTTGACAGTGAAAGAGGAGCTCTCTTTACCCTCCACCCACCCTGCCATGCGTCCCAGGAAGCGTGACTTCCTCCTATGCCCGGTGTGGCTTCTACATCTTACATGGGAGTAGGAGGGAGCTCTGTTTAAGGGAAGATACCTAAGGGTGGCCCAATTTTGGAAAATGAGTTGTTGGGTAAAGTGATTTGGTTTTGACATCTCTTCTAAACTAAGGTGTTGGTATGTTCTTGAGATGATTATTTTGGTGTGCGTTTTAAGGATTATTACTTTCCTGTGTTTCATAGGAGGTATGAAAACACTGAGGATGAACACATCCTCTCCCACTGTCTTCTTGCACGAGCTTAGATAACCTAGTTCCCTCGCAGGGAACACCCTGTACGTTAAGCCGTAATGTGGCGAAATAGCAAAGGACAGATCTAAGCATTAGAAGTTCATTACATTTAGCTCCATTTCTATTTTCTTTGGGGATCAGATGTTCTACCCTGCCTTACAACGGCATGGGTGTGCTTTTTTGATGTGACTGAAAACTTGGAATTTAGGAGCCAAGAGCGAGCCCAAAGCTGGGCTCCAGCTTTCCATGGTCACTCCTCTTGGAATGTTGGGTGGAATTCCCAATTGTTGAGTAGCTTTGAGACTTTAAGAAATGGGAAAATGATGCTGCTTGGATTTTGGAGAAAGCATGTGATTCTCGTGGTGTGTCCTGAAAAAGTTATTACATCCATTTCAGCGAGCTGGGGCCTCATTTGAACCATTCCTAGGGTCAGGCTGTATGAATATTTTGGAGATTTGGACACCGGCTGTGTGACACGGCCCTTGCGGTCTGGTGACTTCCAAACCCTGTTGGGAGCGAGCTTTGCAGGAAATGACATGGTGTCAGCGTGGCAGTGTGTTGGCAGCTGTCAGTCAAGAGGTGTAGTTGCAAGGTGATAAACCCCAAGAACTTAGGGGAAGTCTAAAGCGTATTTTGGCCTGAAGCCGTGAACACAGTGCCAGCCAGACAGTAAGCTTTCCATAAATGGTAGCTTGCCCTAAGTTTAGGTGGCACATATTAACTTCACCTTGCAATGTACCGACTTACTCCTAAGAAATATGGCAATGTCTGTTCTGGCTGAACGTGTTGGTTAAGTATTGCCAAAGATTCACTACTTAAAGATTAAAGCTATGATTTTAGATAGTTCCCGACTTATTCTTAAACATATTGATTCTATGAATATGTTTTCTTGCTTAGTTTATTTAGGATATATTTAGATACATTAGGAAGTAACATTGATCAAAACTAGGGCAGTCTGTGGATGTGGAAACTTATGGAACTTTTAAATATTTTCTGATTTGGGTGTCTTTTTATACCTGCCCTAAAAAAATGGCTGGGCTAAAACTATTTCATTCATACTTTATGGAATAGGAACTTGGGCCCCTTATCATGACCCATTCATCTATTTGGAGGGATTTTTTTTTTTTTTGGAGTCTCGCTCTGTCGCCAGGCTTGTAGTGCAGTGGCACAATCTCGGGTCATTGCAACTTCCACCTCCCAGGTTCAAGCAATTCCCCTGCCTCAGCCTCTTGAATAGCTAGGACTACCAGCGCCCACCACCATGCCTAGCTCATTTTTGTATTTTTAGTAGAGATGGGGTTTCACCTTGTTGGCCAGGATGGTCTCGATCTCTTGACCTCGTGATCCACCCACCTCCCAACGTGCTGGGATTACAGCCGTGACAACGCGCCCGGCCGGCATTGGTTTTTCACTGGGAGTCCTGGCCCTGCCCCAGGGCCATCAGTGGGAAGCGGGGGCAGCCCTGCTTTGTGCGTGAATCCTTGTTGTCATCTCAGTTTTCATAGAAGCCAGACAAACACACCCTTGGTGGAACAGTGGCTTTACACCAGATGGGGTGTGGTCATCTGTCAGCATGTCCTAGCTACAATCAGCTGTGAGCCAGCGAGTCCGTCTCAAGGTCACTCCCCCTCAGTCATGCTTCTGTACTCTGTGGAGGGCAGACAGTGCTCTCAAGAAGAATTTCCTGGAAGGAACAACGTCTGTCCACTGTGCAGCAGTATCCTGCGTCTTCAGGACGGCTGCTTGCTGCTGAATTGTGATTTTTTTTTAAAAATAATTGTCAAGACAAGAAACATTCCTGTGAAATTTGTCACTGAGCTTTAGTGGAAGGATGAGGTCCAGGGCGTTGCTCATCACATCACAGCGGCCTCAGAGGACCACCAGTGCAGACTCCTGTCTGATCCAAGCACCAAAAACTCTTATGCTTCTTTTGAGCTGTTGATTTGGACATTGTGAATTTTACAACTGCCGTGTTTTTTTTATTTGACTTGGCTGTTACAAAGCTTACTGTTAAATGGAGCTAGGTGTGTGGCTCAATAGGATATGCATGGTTACCTTCACTCCTCTTATTACTTTTTAAATTGTGCATCCTTGGAAGTCATTCCCAAGTTTTTTCTTAAGTAACAGTTTAAAAAGTGACTGATGAAATTTCTTTAATTTCTGAACCATTTAAAATTTTCTGATGCACTAGATCCACCCATCTACATCCAACCACCTGCCCATCTACCATCCACTATCCCTCTATCCATCCATCTACCCATCTACCATTCATCCATATCTCTATCTCCATCCACCACCCACCCATCCATCTAACATTCATCCATGTATCTCTTATCCATCCACCATCCATTCATCCACCATCCATCCATCCAGTTATCCATCTACTCATCTACCATCCGTCTATTCATCTGTCAATACTGATTTGGGGTCTCAGTATGACTATTAAAAGCTAACATCTGTTGGTGCTTATTGCATATGAAATAAATGTTTAGGATTTTGATCCAAGACCTCTGCCTCCTTCGTTTAAGCTCAGTGTAAAGGAAAACTTCCTGATTGTCATTAACCTACTAGTTATGGAAATTTGGGGGCACTAAATCATAGTAAACACAGTAAGAATTAACATACTTATATAAATTTTACAGTTTATAGTGTTACATGTTGATTATCTATTTCTTTCCTATAAGAAAAGATATTAGAGGTAAGTATTGGTAAGGCAGATAATATTACGTCCTCATTTTTTCTGACGGTTTTCAGAATGGGTAATTTACTATCAAAAAAATCACATAATTTATGAAGTAATAGCACCTGGTAATTGAACTTGGGTATTTCGAGGGCAAATACAATATAGTATCCTTTTGTCTATACACTGATCCCTGGAACTTGAAAGGACTTGAGAATGACAGAATGTCCCTTATGAGTGTGTTTTTGTGGTTGCTGTTTGTTTGTTGAGTTAGGGTCTCACTCTGTTGCCCAGGCTATGACCTCAAACTCCTGGGCTCAAGAAATCCTTTGATGCAGCCTCCCAGAGTATCTGGGAATACACATATACCACCATGCCCAGCTATTTTTTTTTATTTGTTGTAGAGGTGGGGGCGGGGGGGTGCTCACTGTTTTGCCCAGGCTGGTCTTGAACTCCTGTCCTCAAGCCATCCTCCCACCTCAACCTCCCAAACCACAGGGATGAGTATCCATCCTCCACCCTCCACCCCCAAGTGTCTTTGACACTTTGAAGGTGAAAGAAAAAGTTCTGGTCTAGCAGACCTTTTGGGAAAAGCCAAGGATTAAATGCTGTGGACACACTATTTCTGACACCAGATTTTCATCTTAAATCATATTACAGGGTGGAGCAGTGGGACTTTTCAGCCCTATCCATTTTTTGTGGGTATTTGAAACCTGAGATTAGTTTTGGTAATACCTTCCTCATTTCCAGTACACGCATTTTCCTGTGAAAACTGGTTATTTGACACGAGACAAAGAAATTGGCCATATGAACTGAGGATCGTGTTAGTCCATTTTCACGCTGCTGATAAAGACATACGGAGACTGGGCAATTTACAAAACAAAGAGGTTTAATGGACTCACAGTTCCATGTGGCTGAGGAGGCCTCATGATCCTGATGGAAAGCAGGAAGAGAAAGTCCCATCTTAACTGGATGGCCGCAGGCAGAGAGATAGCTTCTACGGGGAACTCCTCTTTTTAAAACCATCAGATCTCGTGAGACCCACTCACCAATTGGGAGAACAGCACGAGAAACACCCACCCCCGTGATTCAACTACCTTTCACTGGATCCCTCCCATGACATGGGAATTGTGGGAGTTACAATTCAAGATGAGATTTGGGTGGGGACACAGCCAGACCATATCAAGGATGCCTCAGAGTAAGACTGAAAAGCTTGGTAATTTCAACATTCACTTCCCTAGGGTCATGTTAACGTAATGTAAGCAGACGTACTAGTACTGCTGGATTTCATCAGTATGGTTGTGTGTGTGTGAGCTATAGCCAATTGACCAGTAGACCGCATGCATCTTCTAGCTGGATTAGTTAATTCTCCCTCTTGTTCCACAACAAATTTAAGGTGACTGATTTCATCCAATTTATAACGTATAATTCAGTTTCAATGAATTAGGTATCATTTTACTAAGGAAGCCTGCATAACAGTGGCCCATTCTGTAGCACATTCCTTATGGTTTAAACATTTTAAATAGTAGTGGAAATAATAGCTAATGTTTATTGAGAACCGATTGTGGGCTATAGTAATGTTTATTGAGAACTGATTATGGGATAGGCACGAGGCAAATTGTGTAACATAGATAATCTCATTTAATGCTCATGACAACCCAGTGATTTTGGAATCTTATCGTCCCCACTTGTTAGAGGGATAGGACATTTAGAGTTTGGCCCAAGTCATGCGGAAAGTAAAGATTTGACTTGCAAAGCCAAGATGTGACCGGATGCATGCAGTACGACTCCTCACTTGGACTTATAAACACTGAGCTTGGTACATAGCTGTCTCCCAGCGAAACTGAGTTCTTTGCAGCTCTTGGAGAAAATCCGTAGTACTGGTAGTTCCCAAATTGCCCTGGTGGCATCCATTTCCAAGGCCGTGATGCCATTAACTTGCTGTAAGGGAAATGATACGTACTTGTTGGCACATTGTGACCTTAGCATGTCTGCTGATTGTGGAGCTTTCATTAGTCCACATCATGGATCCATTTCACAATCAAGGTCACAGGCAAATCTTTTCCCCACCAAATCAGAAAGAAGTTACACCAAATCGACTCCATTTTGTTTTCCTTCGTGTTTTTAAAATAATGCCCTTTCTCCCTATAAAGTTGTTTTTTCCCCCGCTCAGGGACTAGAAGAATATAGACAGAGGAAAAAAATTATTCTATCTGAATATGTAATTTTGTTAAAGTATAGAAAATGCATTATCAGCCTCTGCTGTGCAGGTGGAAGGACAGCCGCCTGCAGGCCTCCTTTGCCAGCAAGAATCCAGCCTTGCAAATTATTGGCAGCTGGCACCGTAATGAGTCCATTTCAGTATAAATGGGCTATTGCTTATTAATTTCTGCCAGTTCCTCAGCAATTCCGGAACTGCTTTGGAAATCTGGAAATTTGCAGAGAGCTGTTTAAGGGGGATGCCCAGGGAAAGGGAGCGAGCCGGGAAGCCTTGGGGGAACTGTGGAAAGGGCCGTATCATGGGGTAATAATGGGGTGTTGCTGAGAACTCGTGTTCCTTTCCCTGTGAGCCTGAGTCACTAACTTCATGGTTAAATAGCCTATTTTCCAAGATAAGGAAGAACGGTCTTTGCTTATTGTTCCGTTCCGGTTAGACATAAATATTTATTTACTTACTTCCTGTATGTGGCTCCTTTCCACAAAATAGGCAGTTTTCTTCGTGTTCCTGCTCAAAGTGGTTTTCATCTCGGATTCTCACCTGCTGAAACTACCAGCAGTGGGCAGCCCCAGGGGAATGTCTGGGAAGAAAGTACCAAGATGAAGCCACCCACAGAGGCCCTTCAGGCCTTCCTCTTGCATGCCATAGTATTTGTAATTTCACCTCTACTGGCAGACTTTTAAAAGAAAAAGGAAATAAAACAACTACGCGTTCCTGGAGCTCTTGTCCATTGATTTTCTATGTTAAATTACAGTTGGATCTTTTACCTAAATTCTTTCCTGTGCGTATTCTTCATGCATTTTCTCTGAATTTGATGTTTGCCATCCTAAGAAAACTTGTACACAATGGGAAGTTCTGTGTAATTGACTTGGGCTTCTGTTTTACGCTCTTGCAGCATTTTCTTCCATGTCTGTTATGAAGAGAGCACTACTTTGAGAATAACTGAGGGTTGCTGGTTTCCTTGCATTTCTGTTTCTTGAGACTGAAGATTGAGTGGGAAATGGGAATCATTTTGTAGTAACCTGTTTCTGTTCTCGAATACCTTAATATACACAGATAAGTTAAAATAATAAGATAACTTAGTCTGTAGGGCTATGTATTGTAGCTGGTATTTATTTATTTATCTGATTAAGCCTGTCATTTTATGCCTGTATCCAAATGTTATATCATTTGATTTGGGATGTCATATTGTTACAGGAAAGGGGTCCTGATCCAGACCCCAAGAGAGGGTTCTTGGATCTTGTACAAGTAAGAATTCTCGCACAGGGAGAGTCTATAAAGTGAAAGCAAGTTTATTAAGAAAGTGAAGGAATAAAAGCATAGACAGAGCAGCCCCAAGTGCTGCTGGTGGCCCATTTTTGTAGTTATTTCTTGATTATATGCTAAACAGGGGGCAGATTATTCATGCCGTTGCTTCCTTCCTTCGCCTTCCCCTTCCTTTTCCACTTTCCCTTTCCCTTCCTTAGCTTTCTTGCCTTTTCTTTCTTTCGAGTTTTGCTCTTGTCACCCAGGCTGGAGTGCAGTGGTGTGATCTCGGCTCACTGCAACCTCCACCTCCCAGGTTCCAGCGATTCTCCCACCATGACAGGCGTCCACCATCATGCCCGCCTAATTTTTGCATTTTAGTAGAGATGAGGTTTCACCATGTTGGCCAGGCTGGTCTTGAACTCCTGACCTCAAGTGCTCTGCCTGCCTTGGCCTCCCAAAGTGCTGGGATTACAGGTGTGAGCCACCACACCTGGCCCATGCCTCCCCTTTCTAGACCATGTAGGGTAATTTCCTGACATTGCCATGGCATTGTAGACTATCATGGTGCTGGTGGGAGTGCAGCAGTGAGGATGACCAGGGGTCACTCTCATCACCATCATGGTTTTGGTGGGTTTTAGCTGGCTTCTTCACTGCAGCCTGTTTTATCAGCGAGGTCTTTTTGACCTGTATCTTGTGCTGACCTTCTGTCTTATCCCATGACTTAGAATGCCTTGACCATCTGGGAATGCAGACCAGTAGGTTTCAGCCTCATTTAACCCAGCTAAAGATGGAATTGCTGTGGTTCAAACGCCTCTGACGATATTTCACGAAAAGTTGATGTCATAGAATTGATGAAATGGGTTTGACAGAAAATGCCCATTTCCTTCCTTCTGCCTCATCATTTCCTTTCTGTTTTTCTCTCCCCTCTGACCCGCTCGTCTCCAGGTTTGTGGCGCATTCTCACAGACTTAGATGAAACTGCCATGGCCACCCCAGGGGGCAGGTGCTGACAGCATCCCCAGCCCAGTGGCTGCTCATCCGGATATCATTTCCATCCTCAATATCTAAATGCCACAGTGCTCTTGGTGCAAGTTGGGCTGGGGACCACTGTTGCCTTTTAAGGTAAGTTTGCATATGTATATTTGAGCCTGTATGTCTGTATGAATTAACGGAAATGCTTCAGAGGTGGTGGGACAGATACATGTTACCACCATTGTTGTGTGTAGTTCCTGGGAAAGAGAATTTGGAATCACCTCCTTGGATTAGGGTCACACCCATCTGACAATTCCAAAGTATTAGCGTTAAAACAAAACAGACAAGAAAAAGTTAGGTGCCTGTGAAATCCTTTCCTCCCTGTGACTTGCCCTCAGGATCTCTTAAATTTATCCCTGATTTCACCATCTTTATATTGGATTACCTTTGAAAAAGGCGAACCTGGCTTCAAAATCTGACTTGAAAACAATGATATGTTTTGTTTCTGCTTCAGATAATCTTTAAAAAGTAAAAATAAACACAGTCAAAATAATAATCTTTTCGAAATCAAAGATCGTCTTGTATTTGTTGCAAAACTTTCCTGCTTAGTCTCTGCTGTTCGGGGTGTTTTTGTGTGACTTGGCAAAACTCTTTTCATGGGTTGTAACAATTTAGCAAAAACTTTCAGAACTTTGTCTCAGTTTAATCTTAGCTCTCCCTCGCCCCCACCCCCCAACACCATCTTCAAGCTCAGCCTCCAGTAGGGAAAAAGCAGGCTTGAAACCAAGACCTCCCACTAGAATCTAATTTTAAATTTGCAATCTGTTGTCTTGTGATTTCGCTTCAGATTTAACTTAGAAATAAATACATTTCATCCTTTCTCCTGCAGTTTCGGAGGCCTGTTTTCAAGTCATAGAAGGGTAATGATTACGTTTATTTTAATAAGTTTTAAAATATCTCAGGGGAGTGAAAATTTGTATTATTAATCATTATAATTTACATCATTAAATGCCTTATGGTTGGTTTTGCAATGTTCTTACCAAAGAGAGAGAAACCTGGCTTTCATAGCTAACTTTTGACTTGAATATGATATGAACTGGATTATCTTGGGTCCACCCATGAGAACGAAGGTTTGATGTATTTGAAGTGCCCTTTGTATAATCATAAGGCAGTGTCAGTGATGAAGATTCCCACTCAGAAGAGCTAGGCTAAAACTTCCGTATATTTAGGTTACAATCACAAGTAAGGAATGGTTTCTGCCATTGAGATTTTATAATAAAGTGAGAAGAGGGTACTTAAAAACAAGATGAATATGTCAGTGTACAAATAACCCTGCCATAGATACCATGAGAGGAGGTCAGTGTGCCATTGAAACATAGCGAACAAGTGGAGTAAATCCAAGCTAGGTAGTGTTTTCTTCATCCTAGGTAATTTTCCCAGGCCATCTGTTTTAGAGTTTGGGTTTGATGTGGTTTTGTTGTAGCTGTCAGCATAGTGCCCACATCCTCACTCCCTTCAACTGTAAAAGAAATTCAGTGACTTAAAAACCTGTTGGCATGTTCTATTTATTTTTCTTTCCTTAAAATGAATTACGTGTTTAGTATAAAAACATTTAAAAATACCAAAAAATGTATAATTGTGAAAATTAAAATGCCCTGTAAGTGCATGGCGTGGTGGCTCACGCCTATAATCCCAGCACTTTGGGAGGCTGAGGCTGGTGGATCACAAGGTAAGGAGTTCGAGACCAGCCTGGGCAGCATGGCAAAACCCCTTCTCTACTAAAAATACAAAAAATTAGCTGGGCATGGTGGTGCACGCCTGTAATCCCAGCTGCTTAGCAGGCTGAGTCAGGAGAATCGCTTGAACCCAGGAGGCAGAGGTTGCAGTGAGCTGAGATGGCACCACTGTACTCCAGCCTGGGCAATAGAGTGAGACTCTATCTCAAAGGGAAAAAAAAAAAGCCCCTACAAGCAATCCATCCAGAATAATTGCTTATTAAAAATTTTATACAGATTTATCATCTGTATATATTCTTTTTTTTTTTTGGAGATGGAGTTTCACTCTGTCACCCAGGCTGGAGTGCAATGGCGCAATCTTGGCTCACTGCAACCTCTGCCTCCCTGGTTCAAGCGATTCTTGTGCCTCAGCCCCCTGAGTAGCTGGGATCACAGGCGCCATCCCCCACCATACCCGGCTAATTTTTGTAGTTTTTAATAGAAACGGGGTTCTATCATGTTGGCCAGACTAGTCTGAAACTCCTGACCTCAGGTGAGGTGATCACCTGCCTCAGCCTCCCAAAGTGCTGGGATTACAGGTGTGAGCCACTGTGCCCAGCCTCATATTAATATTCTTGGAGAAAAGTTTTAACTGTCTCAAGGTCCGTATTTTGAATGTGCTTCTCAAATCTAAGACTTTAATTCTGGAGGATGAGAAGAATTTGGCACTGGAGATGTTTGACCCCTGTGGTAGAATCAGCTTTTGGATTATTTACTCCCACAGTGGGCAGGCCCTGGGCAGTGGACCCACAAGGCTGAACATTGTTCATGTGGAACTTTCCTGTTCTTCAGCTAGGGGGTGGGGCAGCCTGCTGTCTGCTAGGAGCACCGCTGGAACCTCTGGTTTCATTGAGGGCATGAGACATCCAGACCATAAAAATATTATTATAACCTCCTTAGTCCTCAAGGTGATGAAGTTGTTGCCAGATTCCCTTGTGTCTTTTTCTTTCCTTCCTTCTTTTCCCTCTCAACAATCAGTGATTGTGGAAGTATTTTTCTGTGTTCTTTATGTCCAGGACTTTGACCGCAGGGGCCATCCTTTCTATTAACTGGAATATTTTCTTATGCAATACAGGTGGTTTAATGATGCAGTGTTTGTGCTGTATCTTGGGTCATATAGGGCTGACCTTTCTTTTTTATGTATGTTCTGTTTGTTTACTCATGGTTGTTGTTGTTTTTTTTTAAAAGGAGTCTTGCTCTATTGCCCAGGCTGGAGTGCAGTAGCACGGTCTTTGCTCACTGCAGCCTCTGCCTTCTGGGTTCAAGTGATTCTTCTGCCTCAGCCTCCCAAGTAGCTGGGAATACAGGCATGTACCATGCCTGGCTAATTTTTGTATTTTTGTAGTGACAGGGTTTTGCCATGTTGGCCAGGCTGGTCTGGAACTCCTGACCTCATGTGATCTACCCGCCTCGGCCTCCCAAAGTGCTGGGATTAGGTGTGAGCCACTATGCCTGGCCTTTACTCATGTATTAATTGCATCGTTGATATTCCTAATGATCTTGCACAGGCATTGCAAGCAGTTAAGTTTCTCATTAATTTCAAGAGTGTCTACCTTTACTCAGGAAACATATTTATAATCGCTGTTTTAAAAGTCTTTGTGTGGTAATTCCAACATCTGGGCCACCCTGGGATTGGTATCTATTGATTGTCCTTACCCCTGGGAGCTAATTAAATTTTCCTGGTTCTTTGAAATGCACTGTGGGCATTTTGAGTATTGTGTTGTGATGCTGCAGGTCTTGTTACATCATCTGGAGAATGTTGGTTTTTCCTTGTTATTTTGCAGGCAGTGAACCTGGCTGGGTTCAGATTGTAAGTGCTGTCTCCCCTCTGTGGGTGGAGGCTCTAATGTCAGCTTGATTTTCATACTGCTTTGAGTTTGTCCCATTCCCATGTCACTCAGGGGTTAGTCTGAGGGTTGGGCTGTGGTATATGTCGTGATTCAGTTCTCAAAGCTTTTGCTGTCTTGCTTTGGGTCAGTCCTAGGCACGTGCATCTGAGGAGTGAGCCTGGAACTTGTGCAGATTTATACACACCCTTATGGGATGTTCTTTTCCAGTTCTCTTTTCTCTGAGATCCCTACACTGTCTCTGGTTTATGGGTACCATTTTGTTGGTTCCTCTGCGTGGAACAACAAGGTCTGGTCCAGGGGTTTTTTGTTGCCTGTGTCACAGCTTCACTGGAGCTATACTCTCACCCTTGGTACAAGGACAATAAAAACAAAATAGCAAACTCATCCTTACATGGGTGGCATCCTCAGGTTTTGATCCTTTTTTTTTTTTTTCTGGAGTGCTGTGGCGTGATCTCAGCTCACTGCAACCTCGGCCTCCCAGGTTCAAGCGATTCTCCTGCCTCAGCCTCCTGAGTAGCTGGGATTATAGGCACATGCCACCATGCCCAGCCAATTTTTGTATTTTTAGTAGAGACGGGTTTCACCATGTTGGTCAGGCTGGTCTCGAACTCCTAACCTCGTGATCTGCCCGCCTCAGCCTCCCAAAGTGCTGGGATTACAGGCGTGAGCCACCATGCCTGGCCTCATCACCTAGTTTTTTCTAATGATTACATCTTACGTAATCATAGTAAAATACCAAAGCCAAGAATTTGACATTGTTTCAATGTATGTGTATAGTTCTATATCATTTTTTTTACAAGAGCTTAGTAAAGAGTCTATAAAAGCAGTCCCTGAGAAATGACCACCTACCTGATATATATGTGAACCACCTTAACTAAAAAGTATTTGTGCATATTGACAAAGTTTCTTAAAATACCTTTTAATTCCTTTACTATGAATAGACAGCCCCCAACTTAGGATGGTTTAACTTGTGTTTTTTTAACTTTACAATGATGCATGTACAACCATTTTGATTTTCACTTTCAACACAGTATTCAGTAAGTTACATGAAATATTCAACATTTATTATAGTCAACAGATATTTAATACTTATTATGAAATAGGCTTTGTGTTAGACAATTTTGCTCAACTGTAGGCTACTGTAAGTGTTCTGAGCACATTTAGGGTAAGCTAGGCTAAGCTATCGTGTTTGGTAAGTTAGGTGTATTAAATGAATTTTTGACTTAGGATATTTTCAACTTATAATAGGTTTATGAGGACATGACCCCATCATAAATGGAGGAGCATCTGTATTTAATTTGATGGGATTTAAGGGCCTTTAAGGTGATTACTTATTGAAAAGTTTAACTCATCACTTTAAGAGAGGGACCATGGTGTTGGTAAGAATAGAAAAATCACACTCATCCTGTTGTCTTTGATCCCTGGCCCTAAGCACTCCTCTGGGAACTCCTGATGCTTTGACCCCATCCCACTTTCAGATGACACTCTTGCCCACCATGCCACTAAGTCTCCTTTGCCCCCGCTTTGTCTGGATCGTCCTAGGCCTGAGCAGTTTTGCACTCATGACTCTGACTGTGGCGAGAGGTGCCCTCTCAACTCTTAACCTCATTCCTGAACCTCTGCACTGCAGCTCCAAAAGGAAGAGGAAGGTAAGAACCAGAGGCAAGAATTAAGTGCAGAGAGACAGGTGCAAGCCATTAATTCTCTCCCCAGGAAGAACTGGGGGTGGGGAGGGGAACACACTGGAGTACAAGCTGAACACCCTCACCCCTAAGTCCATGCATCAGCGTGACCTTCAACCCAGTGGTCCAGAGTGAGAGACTGACACAGACCTGCAGCTGGGAGGGACCCAGAGAGCAGCGAGCTGGTTGGGCAGTTTCTTCCAGGCACCCTGAGAGGAGAGGCTAGTGTATTTAAGACGGATGTGTGCTGTGTCTCGTTTGCATTGTGGTCATGTTCTCATCTATGTTGCGTTGTAGTTGTATGAATTTTCACATCTTAAAGTGTGTCTTTGTCATCTGGTTTTTTTTTTTTTTTTTTTTTTTTTTTTTTATAAATATTATTGCAATTTTAACAATTAAAAAATTAATTGGCGCAATCTCGCTAAAGCACGACCAAACGAA